>CAUYSK010102014.1:0-25889 GCA_963575035.1 Avahi laniger
CAGGTAAAGAAAACGCTATGTCAGTATAGCCCCAGGCTCCTTAAAGTATGGTTCTGGGGCCACCAGCAGCGGCGTCACCTGGGAGCTTCTCAGAAATGCAGGGTCTCAGCCCAGCCCAGAGGTATTGAATCAGGATCTGTATTTTGACATGATCCCCAGGGACCCTCATTATATTTGGAGAAGCAGCTGATGGCCCCTCTTCCTGACGTTGTGTTACTTTGCCCTTCAATGAAATGTTTCTAAATGCATGTTCCACAAGGCCAAGGCTCCCACCTCCCCTCCAAGGCTCCCAAGAATGTTCTATTCTCCCCACCCGGCCCCGCAGGACACCCACAGTGACCAGTGCTCTGCCAAGCAGTGCTACACCACCTAGAAGTCCACGCAGGATTTGCTAACCCCGTTTTTACCAACCAGGCAAGACTGCACCTTCTCCCTCAGAGGCGCTGCCTTCCGGTCCCTCCTCGCGCCACCTTCCGGTCCCTCCGTCCTACCCCACCTCGCGCGGGCCCTGGTTCCACTTCACACCCTCTGCTTTTCACAGCCTCACACGCCCGCCAATCCCTTTATCTCTTCTCTGCTTTTATCCCCACAAAGCGTCACCTCTAATGACAGCGAGATGCGTGCAGGCAGCGCTCCGAGTGACCGCAGAGGCAAGACGAGGTGCGGGGAGCGCGTGGCAGCGGCAGAGGTGCGGGAAGGGGTCGCATCTGCCCTGGTCTCGAAGGTGGAGCCCCACAGACTGCAAAGGGCCGCGAGAAGGATGGAGCTCCCACTGCTGAGATGAAAAAGGCCGTGGGAAGGGCGAGTCCGGCGGGGAACTGGGGTGCGCTGAACGACGCAGCCCCGCGTGCGCTGCGCTGCGGGAGTTGTCGCGCAGGGAACCGACACGCGTGCGTCCGCAGGGCAGGCTCTGCACGTGTGCACACGCGGGTCACACCCACGACCGCCGTGCGTGTGCGAACCCTGGGCCTGGGAGAGGGCGCCGTGCAGGCTGCCTCGACACACAGCCCCCGGGCTGCTTTTGCTGCCCCGGACTCTGTGGAGACTGTGGAGAGCTTTGTGCATTCAGACAGACAGAATGCTAAGGCTCTCTGCAATCACCCGATTGGACACTTGAGAGGATTACCCATAATCTTGTGTTCTTTATTTCAGGAAGTAAATCACTTGGCATCCGGAAAAACAAAGTGCTACGTCTTGAGGGGAAAAAAAAAAACTCGGCTCCTGCTTTAGTAGAATAGGTACCAGCAGACATGGGTCTATGTCTATGATAAACGTATACATTATATAATTATGCTATATAATTATATAATTTTTGTGTATTTTATAATTATGCTATATATAATCTTTAAATAACATAATCTATAGCTATATAATTTTAGGAGGTAAATGCATATAACACATAATTATAATTGTATATTTTGTGTAATATGTAACTACATTTATATTTGTATATAATATATAATTATGTTCTATAATTATACAATTTATTATAGAACACGTGTATTAATGTGATATGAACCATTAATATGTCTTTACTAGCATATAGGATACCCTTTAAAAATGACCAAACCATAAAATGTATATATAACTTCCGATTTAGCGGCTCACCCATCGCAGCCTACCTGTTCGCTGGCGCCACGGTCAGCGTGGGGCTGTCCCCTGTGGGCGCAGTGGCCAGCGCTGATTCCTCCCTCTGGCACTGTTTCACTTTCCTCCCCTGCCCCCAGCTTTCCCTTCTGTCATGGAAACACGCCCCACCACCCACCTCTGTGCCCTTTAAACATATTTCCTGTGCTGTTACTCACCTGCCCACTTAAACGTTTTAAACGATGCAAGGAAAAGTGGCAGAGAACTCATCTGAGCACCATGAATGACTCTCGAAGAGGGAACCCAGCATAAGAGAAAGGGGATGGACCAGCAGGTAAGGACCAGGGCACAGGCCACTAGGTGTGCCAGGCTCAGGGGATCCTAGAAGGTGAGTGGTGAGGACGAGCTGGAGGCCTGGGATGAGGTGAGTGGTTTGGGATACCTGGATACGTAAGGAATAGGAATCACTTCCCTCCAGGCACCGCTTAGCCAAGTGTATCCGTCTTCACAAGCTGAACGTGTATTAGTCAGGGCAGGATAACTGCGGTAACAAGCAGCCCTGGTGTTTTAACACAATAAGCGCTCACAGATGGTTCCAACTTACAATGATTCAACTTACACATGCTCACCTTTACACTGGTGAGAAAACAACACGCACTCAGTAGAAACTGTACTTCTCTGGCAAAGCTGGGCAGCAGCAGGGAGCCACAGCTCCCACACGGGCATGCATTTTCAACATACAGCATTTTCAGCTTGATGACGGGTTTGCCTGGATGTGACCCATTGTAAGTCAAAACACATCTGTATATCTCGTCCCCATAACATTCCAACAGGCAAGTTCCTGCCCTGATGGTGCTCCTGGGGACCTCTCCTTGCAGACCTGCCATGTTTTAGGGCCATAAGGACTCACCTGCAGGCAGGCCAGGTCATGGGGGAGAGGCCAGGCCATGGAGCGTCACACAGGAGGCTGTCGGGGCTGGGCCTGCAGGTGGCGTAGGTCAGTTCAGCCACCTCCCACTGGACAGAGCTCATGCTATGGCTCTGCCACAGCGCACCAGGGAGTGACCACAAAGGCGAGGAAATCAGGCAGAAAACTGTCAGGGGGGCAAGGGCAACATACGTAACCTAAACATCTGTACCCCCATAATATACTGAAATTAAAAATAATAATAATAAACCAACTGTAAAAACAAAAAAACAAAACTGTCATGGGGGAAAGAGCTTTTCAGAAATGGTTTTACTCAATTCAAGGAGAGCCTTTAGAGCTACCACCATTCTCGCCCTGCGCTTAAATTATAAAGAACAACAACAACAACACAATAAGAATAATAAAGTTGGGGGTGCACCCAAAACAGCTAACTCCACACTAGGGCACATGCAGCGAATTAGAAATCATGGTGCTACAGGGGAGATGTCTGCCACCAATCCCACTGATGTCAAAGACAGAAGGACAAACGTCAGTTCACAGTGCCCAGGCAAGTCTCCCCGTCTTGGTCTCAGCTCAGACTCACATTGTCTTTTCGTGCCCCAGTTCTTTGCCCTAATTCCAAACCAGCGGACAGCCAGCCGCAGCCCATGAGCAATCCAGCCTACCTACTGTTTTTGCACAGCCCACAAGCCAAGAGCGGCTGTGACGTGTTCAAACGATTGAACAAAATCAAAAGCGTAATAACACATTGTAACCCATGAAAATTATCTGAAGTTCAAACTTCTGTGTCCACACGTGAAGTTGCATGGTAACACTACCACACTCATCCGTTTACGTGTCGTTAGTGGCTGCTTTCACACTACAGCAGAAGAGTTGAGTACTTAAACTGTGTGGCTCACGAAGATGAAAATATTTAATATTTGGCCCTTTTTTAGTAAGAGTTTACCAACCCCTGGTCTAAGCCTAATGGCTGCTTTCTGCCATTAAAAACTGTGTCAAATCCACCATGTTTTCACTTCCCAGGGGGCAGTATGCCCAATACTCAAGGTTTTCAATGTTTCTGCTTAAACCAGACAACAGACTGGCAACTCTTCATCGACTTCCCTTGATTTTGCCATTCTTGTTGCACCAACTCATACAACACAGCAACCTCAATAAGTGCAGCACCTAGTGACCTGGGATGCTCCCTTTTGTTTTTCAACACCTGAACCAGGAACATTTTGCTAAACTTCAAAAGTTTTAATCAGAACAAGAAATATTCAGGCCTCTGTATGATGGGGAAGGTTTCCTGCCAATTCTCTCAACGGCTTCCTCCACGGCTGTGTTCTGTGTCTCGTTTACAATCGACACCACTCCTGGTGACAGGAGCTGGGATCTAAAACGACTCCCTTCCCCGGTGACTTATATTTCACTGGTTTATACACGCCCTGCATCAGCTCCCAGGGCTGTCAGAAAAAGCCAAAGCCAAGACTTACTCAAGTCTGACTGAATTCAGAGCCCCCAAAATAATTCCATCCCATTAGCCCGTTTCTCTAGGCCCCTTCTCCACCGCAGGGTGAAATGCCACGAATCTATTTACTACCCTGCCCTGTATAGATCCACTGATTCCATCCCACATTTTCTCATCTATGGATCCTTTTTCTCTGTCTGAAACAAGGTGTCTGCTTACTCTTTTCAGTTTTCATCAAGTCCAGAATTTAATTCCTAAACTCAACCTCATTACTCGTGTACTCCCACCTATAGCACACACAGAACCACACTGTCATTAATAAAATGCTTTAATGCCTTTTCACACTTGCGCAAAGTTTTATATTTTATTACGCTTTTTTCTTAGTGGTTTTAACCCAAAGCCTGCCTTGAAATGCAGTCTCCGGAAGACCCCTGCAGGTTGGCCAGCCTTCCTGGGCTTGCTTCTGCGGGTTGTTGCCAAGTTCAGACCAACACATCTTCCCAAGCCTGCTTGGCAACTCGGCTTCCCACATCAAACTGGTTACATAATCGCGCCTTGGGCAACTTCTGTTGTCATTAGTAAGTGGCTGCTGTTGGAGGAAGCCACACATTTGTCCTGAATTTTAGGTCCTTTTTGCTCTTTCAGACACGATGTACACTGGGACTACCAACAATTAATTGTTCACCTCCACAAGTTTCCATAAAGACATACACTAATAGCCAACTAGCTGTATAATCGCTAAATAAAATCCTCAAAGCTTCAAGCTGTTTTAAAAAAATATTGTTTTTTTATTATTGAATGATGGATGACCCTTAGCAACCTGGAAAGCCAACTGCTATTTTATTAAGTTACAAATTCTATTATCAAACGACTGCCTTTCCATGGGAGGAAGACAAAAAGAACAATCTTGGCTGTCCAAACCAGAAACTGGAAGTAACACAAACTGCCAAATTGTCTTCAGCTAAAACAAAAGGCAAACGTTTCATAACTGAGACCCTAATTCAAGCTAACTCAGAACAGCAAATCAATGGCACAGATGGTTGTCACGGTGACCACCTTTGGCTCTACATAATCTAGACGTCAGATGTTACATGCATGAGATGGGACATTAGAATATTGCTAAGGTGGCAAGCAATGGCCTTGCTTCAGGTTCCTGGGATCTTCGACCTTCTTAACTTTAAACTGCCCCTTTAAATCCATCTGAAAATACTCAAGACAGCACTTAGGCCTCCTGATTTATGCTAACAATTTGATCACCTCTCCCTTCCCTTAGCAAAGCTAACCGCACGTGAATATACTGAACAATTTAACCACCTCCACAGATTTCTGATCAAAGCAAGTGTGAAATAATTTCCCCTGCTTTGTACAGCAAAATTCTTTCTGCAAGTAAGTCAACAATATGAAGAGGAGATAACGTAATTCAAAAGGCGTGAAGACAGGGTTTATAGAAGATGTATTTGCTAATATTATCATATGAAATTGTTTCTTTTGTTTTCTTAAGTCTCAGCTGGGAGGCAGAGGCAACGGGAACAATGTTCTCCCAGTGTAGCAGTGACCTTCAAGACGCTTTGCAGAATGAAATTACTTCCTAATAATGAAACCCACCAGACTGTGGAAGAGCCTAATAAAAAGTCACAGAATACCCCTTGCAGCTCTGGGTCATTGGAGGGTTGATGCGCAGGGACCCGGGCCTGCCGGTCCTGAGCCCATGGCTGGAAAGCTGAGAGAAGGGGTGAGGAAGCCTGCCCCCCCGCCTCCTGCTTTAGCATCTCATTGTCATTATTGGGCCTGCAGGGGCCAGGGGCTTGCCACAGCACGGAGGTGAAACACCTCCCGAAATGTAGGGAGTCTGGAGTTTGTAATAAAATTTAAAAATCAGAGTCTTTCATGTAGACTGTTCTAAGCTTTGAGTCTTTCAGAAAGCGCTCAGCATGATAACCGTAAGCCAGCTGCAAGTCCTCACCCAGACAGGTAGGCAACCTGACATGCCCACCGGCGTGATGCCTTAACCCACACGGCCCCCTCGGTCCTGGTTGGGACCACGCTGAGAGAGGAAAGGAAGAGGCCTTAGAATCTGGAAAGGGTGTAGAGTTTTCCCTGGAGCGATGAGTCCCACACTTCAGCATCAAGTGTCTCGGCATCCCCTGGAGGTCTTGCTCGAAAAACGCAGAGGCTGCCTGCCCTAGAGCCCCGGATTCAGCAGGCCCCTTTCTAACAACTCCTCAGGGAGACTGAGGCCGCCACAGGGAGCACCACCTTTCCAGAACCACCTACCTAGAGTTGAATTAGATCGGTTGTGAGGAGGATGTGAAATACTCCTTGCAAGCTCCTCCCTGGACCCTGCCGCTTGATTGGTGCACGCGGTTTGGCTGCTACGTGTTTTCTCGTACACCTGTCTGATTACTACCGGTTTTAGATTTGGATGGAAAGAGCACTGCCCGGCTAGCATCGCAGCTTCCTGGCTACTGAGCGGTCTGAAGGAAATCTCTTAATTTCCCAGAGTCTCAGTGAATTGAGAAAACGCCAGCAGGGACGTCAGAGGGGCCAAGAACGAAGGGGGCAATGCAAGCCAAGCACTGGGACGGTCTGGTGTGCAGGACGGTACAGAAATGCCGTGGTCGTATTTTTAGGTTTATCAGCATGCGGTATGAAGACTATAGCATGACCAACTCTAATAAACCGACGTCAGTGGGTCATAATTCCTTAACGCATTCGCATGTAGCCTCCACCTGTGTTTCCAGGACTCCGTCCCAGCCACATACGTAGTTTAGCGTCTCCTTGACCCAGACAATGCTAAGTGGAGGTAAGAATATGTTATGCTTTTACGTTTAAGATGACGTCTTAGTTAAAAAATTAGGGGGCAATATGGGAATAAATATAAGAAAAGCTTAAGGAGTCAATGTTATATCTGCAGGACAAACATGGTTATGTATATCGAGGTAAATACATGCCCGATTCCCATTTGAGCATTGTGAGGGTTGCCAAGGAAGGGTCTAGACTGTCCTGTGGTGGCTCAGTGCAGTGGCGTTTTAATTGCACAATGCTGTTCACGCAGGCTAAACAGCCACCTGAAACCCAGGTGCCAAACGAATCCACACATGAGCCGCTGCAGCCCAGGCAGCTGCTGCCCTTAGCGGGAGCCCCAGAACATCTTTTGTTACCTGAGCCCTTAACGCTCGTCGCCAGGCAACAGGCGCCCCCCATCTAGAGCCAGAGGCGCCTGCTCCCAGCACGCGGCCCTCCAGTTCCTTCCCACCGTCCCTGATTGCTGCAGAGTGATGTTTAAATAACCTCTCTATTCCGTAATCAGTATGCTCCTCCTGAGCCATTAATACAGCGAAGACGTGGTACAGTATTTGGGGCCTCAGCATCATTTCTGATTGCATACAAACATCAGAGCCATCAGCCACGATGGGAAAACAAACAGCAACCAGAGTACAGGAGAGGCTGCCACAGGTCATGCGCAATAACTGAAGAGAAGCACACAAGCATAGATGTGCACACCTGTGTATGCACACAAATATTCACATTGCACAAATGAACACACGTGCACATGTGCACGCAAACAATGTGTACATACATGCATGTGTGTGCGCATGTCCTAAACGCATGTATACATGCATACATACACATGAACACATGAATGCACACACAAACATGTAAACATGTACGCATTTGCACATGCACAGACATACATATACAGTATGCACCTACACACAAATGCACATGTACACATACACATGCCTACACATGCCATGCACACTTATATGCATGTATATACTGACATACACAGACCACATACCCACATACACACATGCACATGTATATTCACCCCCACGCATTAATGTGGTGAACTCTCTTTTCCAACAACTGAGAGACTGAGCAAGCTGCAGACATTTTTACGGCCTTCCCTCAAAGAAGAGGTCATTATTTAAAGCTGCATGCTGGGGCAACGGCACTCTGACGGCCGGGACTCTGCACTCGCGCCTCCAGCATCCTGCAGTCTCCAATTTTCGTGCTGCAGTGCACTGCACACGGGGGCCCCTTCTCCTCAGAGCGCAGGAACTGACAGCCTTGCAGCTCTGTGTGGACCCCGTGGGTTCTCTCGTCACGGTGACGGCCTTCCCTGGGGCCCACCCAGCCACCTCCGACACCTACTGAGCACGACAAAGCTTTCTGTAACCAGCGCCGAGCCAATGGAAGGCGATGGCCACTGTGCTTCCCCTATCAATCTTCTGCCAACACTCGGATCATAATTGAACACAGAAACCCACGCTTTGGGTATTCTGGGGTCACTCCTTGACAAAATGGACCAGTCCTGTTCTCCCGGAGCTGAGACAGGAAAACTGTGAAGCAGGCAGAACGTGAACACCGAATAGGTAAAATGAGGCCAGCTCAGGGGGCACCGCACCTGGGCCCTCCGTCACCTGTCTGCTCTCCAATCCAGGAACTAGGTCCTCTTGGCAGGTAGGCAGGTGCCAGGTGGGGCCCAGGTGGGGATCACAGTGGGCAAAGGAGAACACACCCTATACACCTTTCTTGTCTCTCTTTTAGGACACGTGGCTTTGCAAGAATTGCACATTAATGCAACTTCACCCAGAGCGTATTTTCCAGAACAATTGTTCTTCAAGATCCTCCATGTAAAATGAGGATTCTATGGAAACAAACGACATCGTGTGCCCCCATTAGACATACACAAAGCAAAATCTTAAATAAATGTCCCTAAGAAATCTTTTCACTCCGCATGGTGATAACTGAGCACCCCGGATTCCATTTTCTCCTTTGTTCTTACGCAGAGAAGGCCGGTTTAGTTTCCCATCCTAATGTGCTCTGTTAAAATCAGACTTCCTTGAAGCTACAGGAAGCCACGGCAGAGCTGATGTGACTGACATAAGCAGACGTCTCCCAGAGGTTTCTGAGAAAGGTTTTACTTTCCTGATGGAGACATCTTCCCTCCCTCCCTCCTTTCCTTTTCCTTCCTTCCTTCGTTTATTCATTCCCTCCTTCCTTTCTTCCTTCTTTCCTTCCTTCCCTTGTTCTCCTGTTCCTCCCTCCCTCCCTCCCTCCCTCCTTTCTTCTTTGAGCCTACAGCACACACTTTGGGGAAGGTATCTTGCAAACACAGAGCCACAGGCATGAGGATGAAGGGAGCAAGCTGAGGACGAGAGCTAGGAAGGAGACAGAACCTGGGGTGCTGGTGAGAATACGGGGTTGCTGCACCAGCCCTGCCCAGACTGTCTTTGTCCGGATCTTTCTTAATGTAAGAAGAAATTGATTCCTGCCTGGTCAAGGCTGTGAGTCAACTTTGTCCCATGCAGCGAAACACTGTCATAATCAACATGATTTACCCAGTGTTGCCCAGACTTATTTGGACAAAGAAACTCTTTTTCCTTGCAGACTCTAATGTTCTTAATAAACGACATCCCACAAAACTGTAGTTCTGCTGATCATATTTTTGGAAAAACTGGCTATATTAATATTATTATAGAAAGGCTTTAAATAAAGGGTGGGGGGAGCGCCTCGCCCATGACGTGACATGCAGCCCACGAGTGTGCTGCTCCTTGGGGAAGGGGAGGGGGGTTTTGATGGCACATCACCATAATGGAAAATAACTCAAAGAATGAAACTCAGAAGTACTGGAAGCGTTACATCAAAAGTGTATTAGTCACCTTTATCTTCAGAACACAAATATTTTAAATATTATGTTCCACTGAGAAATTTACAACCTAGTTTTTATTACTGATTTGCATTACTTGGACAGGAGTCATCATTTAAAACATCTTCCATGAACAAAATATGCTCCACAGCTGGTTGCTCCTCAGACTTCTTCCACCTACAGGAATTTGAAATAAGCACCAGCTGTTTATTGTTGTTATTTTACAAAGTCCAGTGGCGTGTGAGCCTGAGCGGCTGTGTGGGGTTGCCGGAAAGAGACACAGACAGGGACTTCGGGGCCGTCCTGGGGCCCGGCCTTGCACGAGGGCAGTCACTGGGCCCCTGACACGGGGCTAGTGTGAACGAGATGCACCGTAAGTGTAAAATACACATGAGATTTCAAAGATTCAGTTTGGAAAAAAGAATGTAAAATATCCATTAATAATTTACATATTAATTACAGGCTGAAGTGATAATATTTTTGATGTATTGGGTCACTTACGTATATCATTAAAATTATTTCATCTGTTTCTTATTATTTTTCCTAATGGGGCGGCTAGAAAATTTAGAATTACAAATATGGCCGATATCTGTGGCTGGCGTTACATTTTTACTAGACAGTGGGGCCTGGACACTTTTCTTTCATTACTATGTTTTGACCCTTTGGGGAAATCTTCGGGCCTCAGTTTCCCCATCTACAGAAGCAGGTGATTGGAACACGGTGTTCCCAGATTCCGATGTGTGGATTGTAGAAGCATTTCCTCTGTCCCTTTCTTGTCGCTTAAGAAAACAGTCACGTCAGTATCTTCCCAGGAAGAACACTGAGCTTAGAGTCAGAAAGTCTGGTGTGAGTACTGTTCATGCCACTTCCCAGCCAAGGATTTTGGGAGGTCACTAGATTTTTAGTGTCAGTTTCACGTGACACAAAGTCCTATTTGAAATGTTTTAAATAAAGTCCCACCCAAATGTTAAGCTGGCGTGGTTGTCTTGAAAGTGAGGGTGTTTATTCGCAGAGACAGAAAATAACATTCATGGAAAAGGCTTTTGAATAATGAAGGAAGCTCCTCTTCCCAGGAGCTTGCCACCTGAAGCCTCAAGTGCAGAATTACACGAAATGCCGCCCACAGCTGCCTTGTTAGATAGTTTCGATCATTCTGCGGAAGGCTGAAGCCATCAGCACTTAGGTGCGCGGCAGGAAGCCAGTCTCAGCAGGACAGCGACTGTGCGCTGCGAACTCGCCACCCGGACACAGCAGAGAACAAGACATCGGCATGGCGTCTTTCCTCGTGGGGGCTTCTGTTCCTGCAACGCCACAGTTCCAGCGTGGCACGGTATCAGTCACAAACAAAAGTACCTAGCACAAAAGACACGCGCGAGGAAAAGCCTCTATAAACATGACAGAAGGTTCCTCTGTATTAAAGCTGGAACTTTTGAGAAATCACATATAAAGTGTCTCAGAATTCTTCAGTGACTTGATCTGTGATGCAAGGAGGTGACAGGTCAGGGATAGTCAAGCATGGAATGGACGAGAAGACGAAACAGGACAGAAGACAACAGAAACCCAAGGTGACGCTAGAATCCAAATGAGAGGAGGTGCTGAGGACCTGAAGCCGAGGGGCACAGGCAGGGCCTGGGACAATTGCCGGAAGCACGTTCAGCTTTAGAGCGGGTTTTCAGCCCACGGGCAGCGATTTGCCCAACATCCAAGCCTGCAGGTTCAGGAACCAACGAGTCACATCAGAAGCCACTGTACAGGCATAATTGGATGTTCCTTCTAAAATTCCTCATACATTAGTGCTTTAACTGTTATTAAACCATACACACAGTATTCACCGCTGCAATCCATGTCACTCAAGGACTCACTGTCTTGGGTTCATCAAGAATCGAGTTAAAATAATTTGCTAACATATTTTACAGAACACTAGCTCATGGTGGCCCAGACACACAGGATCAGTTTGCTCTGCAACGAGAGCCCCAGGCGATCCATAAGCACGTTTAAACACCCCTGATTTAAACTCTTTCTCCTCTCTCAACTCCTATTCCAATGACTTCAAGTATCGCCTCTGCATAAATGACTCCCAAATCCATCTTCCCTGATACTTTACAGCGCCACGTTTATGCTATTATTATATAAAACTGCTGCAACTTCCTATGCAGGCTTCCTCCCAGTTCTGACTTTGGTAGCTGTGCTTTTAATTTGGAGTTTGGAAGTTTTCTCTGTCTCTTGGAGGTGCCCAGAATGTGGTTTGAAGGTTGCCGGTCTCCCTGCAGTTCTGTGTGCTGCCCAGGACAAGACGATGCAGAATTAAGCTGCCACCATGTTCCTATCAGAACCATAAATTGTATTCTCAGAAATTTTTGAGATTATGTATGATTTATTCCTTCTGGGGTTTTTTTTTCGGGGGAGGGGTATTTTTCTTTTTTCTCTTTCTGGAACTGCTATTTTTTAGCTATTGGATCTCCTGGAGTGGTCCTCTAATTTTCTTGTCTTTTCTCTTCTGCTATCCGTTATCTCTTTGTCTTTTTGGTCTAGTCTCTGGGAGACTTCCTCAGCTCCATCTCAGCAGGTAAGCCTTCTCTGTGCTCACCCATATCTGGTTGGCATGTAAATCTCCATGTCTGCCAGCCCTTCACTCTTGGCTTGGGGACTTTCTATGGTGACAAAATTCAACTCCACTCTTTGTTTCGTTGTTTGTTTGCTTGTTTGTTTGTTTGTTTGCTGAGACAGAGTCTCACTCTGTCACCCCAGCTAGAGTGCAGAGGCGTCATGATGGCTCACAACAACCTCAAACTCCTGGGTAAAGCTATCATCCTGCCTCAGCCTCCCAAGTAGCTGGGACTACAGGTGCATGCCGCTATGCCTGGCTAATTTTTTCATATTTTGTAGAGACTGAGTCTTGCTATGTTGCCCAGGCTGGTCTCAAACTCCTGGCCTCAAGTGATCCTCCCACCTTGGCTTCCCAAAGTGCTAGGACTATAGGCGTGAGCCACTGCGCCCAGCCCCACTCCACTCTGTGGGCAGTAAGTTGTAAATGTGGAGCAACTATTGTGTCCTGGGAGCAGCCCTCAGCTAATGACTGACTGGCTTTTGTCACTCAACATATTCCCTTAAAGATACACGCAAGTTGTCGCACATGTCCTTGGTCTGTTCCTTTTCGGTGCAGAGTTTGCTCCACAGTATGGATGTACCACAGTTTGTTTAATCACTCACTTATTGAAGGACATCGAGAGTTGTTTATAGTTTGGGACTATTCAGAAGAAAGCTACTGTGAACATTCGGTCCTTGTGACTTGGAACACAAGTTTATCTTCTCTGGGACAAATGCCCCAGAGGGAAGTTGCTGGGTAGTACGGTTTTTGCATGTTTTATTGTACAAAATTTTTGAAGAATCATCCATGCCAAGCTAGAGCGGTTTGGACTTTAATTAATGGCATGGAACATGTTCACAAACTTCTGGGTAGATAGGATGTGATCAGAGTATTACCACATGCAAAGTAATCACCTCATGCAGTTTGGACACTAGACTGAACACGAAGAGTCTGAGCCGCCATTGTCACCAAAGATGGAAGGACGCGGCGTGTGAGCCGGGCCGGGGTCAGCAGGAAGGGGCCCGGAGAGCGCATCCGGCGCCAGGGTTCTCTGAGATCTTCTAGAGTCAATTCCACAGCTGGAAAAAGGATTTCCTCATAATATATGCCCCTGTGGACTTCTCCAGCCCTCAGGAAGATATTTGAGAAGAAATATAAACAAAGCAAAGCACAATAGAAACTAGTTGTAGTTAAACGTATTTTTAATTAATGTGCCCATCTAACATTAGAAATGATGCCTATAAACAAAACCCATGGCTCAAATAGTAGCTGGGAGAAGACTTTCCACCTCAGTTTTTCCCGTCTGCAGCCGGCGAGGACTGCTGTTATTAAAATAAAACATATCCGGCCTGAAATACCGTGATTGTTTACGAAAAGTATCTTTAATAAAGCTTGGCTTGGAGAAAAGAAAAAAAATAAAATAAAACATAACGTGCTTATGTGGGTAAGTTATGATTTTCCCCTAATATATTCTAATTCAAGCTATTTTCAGAGAGCCTGATCTGGAAATTGCTCCCGTATCTATAAAAAAATGTGTATTTTGAGAAATAAAAGATGAGAAACAAGAAGAAAAAGATACTAAAATAAAATTGCTGCAGCCTGTCTGGTTATCTCTTGAGCCAAGAATCTGATGTCCCAAGAAAATGATTCTCTCCAACAGTTTTAAAAAAGGAAGAACCCAGACAAAAATAAGCCTCTGGCAAATGGAGTCTGTACAAGAATCTATCAAAAAAAATCTAATTTAAAAAATATATTATCTCACTGGTACATCACAGTTTGGATACCTTAAAGACAAATTATTATGAAATCTTTTTAAAGAATTGTCCCAACTTTGTTGCAACTCCCTGTTCTTCGTAGTTTCTTATTGCAGGGTTAAAGTCGGTTTGTTGGTTTGTTTGGGGTTTTTGTGGTAAATCTGTTTCACAAGAAAACCTTAGAGGCAGGAAGCACACGCCCCGCGCCGCGGTGCAGAGTGGGCTGCTCAGGGAGCACGCAGTGTGGACAAGGAACGGAACACCTGCAAAGACGGACTGGCACTTGGTTTTGGTAAGCCAAAGGGACAGCACGACTGTTAAAGTTTGGAATTTGCTTATATAAAACAACCGTTAATAACCCCAAAGACACACTGGATTCCTGAATCTGGGTTTCGCTTTCTGTAGATTAATAGGTTTCTCTAATAGCCTCTTTCTCCAGCCTGTTCCTGCGTTCCGCTATGCAAGGAACACACGGTTCTTGTTCCAAGAGTGAATTTAATGAGACTTTAGACAATACTCTATGTCTTAGAGCCACCCCCAAAACTCACGAGGATGTATTAGGTGCACGTCCTAACACTGAGGAGTAGGCAGGCTGGTTTTTTTCTGTCATATTTACAGATATCTGCATTCTCCTTCAGAGGCTGCCAAGGGTAGAGAGATTTTACGGGACCTGAGAGATACCAGACTCTTTTCATTAACTTTCAAATCCTGAATTTCCCAGATTTTCTTCCATGTGAATATGTCCCCGTATTTGAACGCAGCACATACAGATGTATTCCGTATCTAAGGACCTGTTTACTCGAATTACCATTATATGTGTTAAGGGGATTAAGTATACATAACTTCTAGCCAACCACGGGAAAAAAGCATAATTCAAAGCTTGAGAATGATTGCATGTATAAGAGCTTCAAAATCTTTTATCCAGTAAACAAGGACATGTCTTTAAAACCACTCTTTTGTTCAAAAGCAGATCACAGTCACGGTTCTTGAACTGGCTGTTTTTAAACTCATTTTTTAAAAAGACCTTAATTATTTTGTTCTATACACTTAAGTACACCCGGCCCACCAGTTTGTGGGGAAATTGGTATATTCGCTAAGCACGTTCTCAGATGCGGGTAACAGCATGTGACTGAAGCCTAGCGCCATGGCAGCTCGCCTCCAACACGGTTCCCAGCAACCTTCCCCCACCGCAATCCGCACCCTCGAGTAGCGCACACCCGCGTCAAACCAGGACTGGCCCTGCACGTCCCGTAGCAACAACACGGTGCTGTTTCCAAGGCCAAGTCATAGCAGGCATCAAAGCTTTCACCTCGGCTTTTGGACCACACACTGTGGAAAATGCTGGCCACCATGCTGTGAGGACACGCAGGCAGCGTGAGGAGAGGCCCACGTAAAGAGGGACGGACTCACCAGCCAGAGAGGGAGCCGACTGGGAGGCACTTGGAAGCGCATCCTGCAGCCCCAGTCAAGCCTTCGCATGACTGTAGCCCTGGCTGATGGCTGACCGTGACCTGAGAGACCCAGAGCCAGAACCACCCCACTAAGTCACTTGCGAATTCCTGACCCACACAAAGCCTGAGGGATAAGAAATGATGACCTTTGATTTATCTTCAACCACTATATTTTGGGTTGATTTGTTACACAGCCATACCAACTGGAATGTGCGTACTCGCGTGCACACAAACACACACACACACACCAAACACAGATTACCCAGAAAAGAACTCAACTATACTAGGAAAAAACTTTTGCCTAGGTCTCAGCCCTTACAGTAGATTATTCAGTGGATCAGATAAAATAACTTTTTATTTAACATTTTATTTTTCATCTTTAAAGTATTCAAAAATTGAACATGAATATTTTTGCACAGCTATTAAATTTTTCTTCTTAGAGCCAATGTATCTTCTCCTATAAAGTTCCTTTTTCTGGTGATATTCTGATGAAGGGTATAGATATAGTCGGTATGCCCCTCCAAATTTTTCATGACTGTCTAGATATGACCGCCAACCACCCATGTGTGTTATGAAATTATATGATATATCATGTAATTGACAAAAAATAGGAATCAAATTGAGACGATGTACAACATGATTTAATTTTTTCTGCAAAAGAAAGCTTAAACTGGATGTAGTAATGTGTGCCTGTAGTCCTAGCTGCTTCTGAGGCTGACATGGGAGGATCCCTTGAGCCTAGGAGTTTGAGACCAGCTTGGACAACATAGTAAGATCCCATCCCTCCAAAAAGAAAAGAAAGGTTAATAACTTAACTGTCTTCAGGAAAATATCAAGATAAAAATTTTAAATGTTCTATCAAATATTTACATTGAAGTAAAATTAAACTCAAGTATTTTTTTTACTTTACACACGTAATCAACTGAATATTAGAAGCTATGAACAAAACTATGCTGGATATGCCAAATCCTCTATTTTTTTTTTTTTTCTGAGACAAAGTCTCACTGTGTTGCCCGGGCTAGAGTGAGTGCCGTGGCGTCAGCCTGGCTCACAGCAACCTCAAACTTCTGGGCTCAAGTGATCCTCCTGCCTCAGCCTCCCGAGTAGCTGGGACTACAGGCATGCGCCACCATGCCCGGCTAATTTTTTCTACATATTTTTAGTTGTCCGATTAATTTCTTTCTATTTTTAGTAGACACGGGGTCTCGCTCTTGCTCGGGCTAGCCAAACCCTCTATTTTTAAGAAACAAATTATTTCTTTTCAAATAGAGATTTGCTGCATTTGCTATGTGTTCCCTGTCTCGCCACACCTATCCGAAGATGAAATTCGTATCATGTTAGCCAAAGTCTGTCTTAGCCACCTGTACCAACTTACATTCATGGAATCAAATGTACGAGATTTGCTTACAGATAATAGCTCCATTCTTGAAATTGTATGAGCAAATCCGACATTCGGAAGACCTCTAAAGAGAATACAGCCTGTCGTGCGCAATAAAATTTGGAACAAAAATTAACAAGATTCTCTCACCAGATCAGGGAGTTTCTCAAGCACAGAAAACTGCCTCTGTATTCTGGGTAATTACCCACCATACAAAATGTCTATTTCACAGTCCTTTCTTCAGCTAGACATTTCTCCATCCACAGTGCCGCCTCCTCTTCTAATCCCACTAGGAAATGTCCTGTAAAAACAAGGAAGAAAATTTCATCAGTAACTGCCCTGCTTGCTTGTGTTTCTGGATTTTATTTCTCACTTTTTATATGAAGGGAAAAGACACACGGGACAAATGGCTTTTCTTGTGTGTCTTTTTAAAACATTTGTCGAGCAATGCCTATAACCAGCCAGTGGTTCTAAGCCATCAACGGTTCGACTAGTATCACACGTTTAATCCTCCAGTAACCATCGGGATTGGTCCTGTTTCTGACCCCTTTTCACAATAAAGAAACGGAGGCTCCAAGACAGTAGGAGATTTTGCCCCGTTCACACGCTAGCACAAGGCAGGGTAAGAGTTCGAACCTGGGAAGTTGATACCAAACCTATGCCCCGAACCGTTGCTTTATGTCCCTGGTCATTTTAATTAATAAAATCAGCCACCAAAGGAATCGGTTCTCAGCGGCTTTAAAACAAGCTATTTTATCACCTAACCCAGGGGGCAGAAGAGAGCGGAATTCCCAAGAAATCTGGGAGTCTTGGAAAGGTACATGTGTTGTATGCCGTCTACAAGTCCCTCAGATCTTCCAGAAAACTCATAAAGATGGCAATGATGTTGCTACATATTATTAACGCACAAAGAAATACATTGAAAGAGGTTTTCCCTGACTTATAAGACAGTAATTGAAAAACCAGGTACTGGTTTAATTCAACTACTGCAAGAGATTCCAAAAACAGAGCCCCTTTGAAGGAAAAATGTTTGTCATCAGGGATTGCGATTGATGGGTTGGTGTCAGATCAAGCAGCATGAATACAGATGGAATTGTTGTTCTAGTTCTGCGTGTTCTAGCATTACATACGATGCAGCACATTTCTTGGTCAGTTTAACATGAGAGACACGACAGCGGCCAATTCAAAATCAGAATCAACATCTACAACATAGTTAATCTGTGGGAACTGATAACAAATATGTAAGCAGGGAAAACATAGCAATTTGTACATTGGATAGTGAGCTTACTTTGCTAATGGCAAGCTGGACACACACACACACACACACACACGTATGCGGAAGCAGAAACAGTAAGTTACGTTGTTTATTCCTTTTGTGATCAGGACTCAGTAATTCATTACTAGGAAGTTTTATAAAAACTTGCCGTACAGAGAAAGGAATTTGAATGAATGGAAGGAATTAAGGCAATTGATTGCTGAGAATTGTGAAATTATCAAAATGTCACATTGGTGTCAGCATCTAAGCGAGATCAATACTCCCAACCATAAAATAGGCAAACACTGTAACTGCTTGCCAGGGTAAAGTATCTTAGCAGCGTAACAGTCGTGATTAAGATAATATTAATAAAAATACCGTCTCGTGGTTATGTACCCTCCTGGGGAAAAATTACTGGGAAATCATCACTGGATAATATTTAACTGTAATGTAGCACTATGGTAGATTCTTGACCTTTTTTTTTTTTTAAGATATCTAGTCCAATGTCCAAAAATCTAATTTAGAGTCATTAAAAAAATGAAAAGCTGAGTCTTTAAAGACCAGTTATCTTATTTTTAAAGTTGACTGAACTGCCCCAGATTCTGCAGTTATTCCATTCATGTCTCTGTTCACTCATTCAGCACGTGCCACGTAAGCCAGCAATCACACCGAGCCACGGGGACACTGACCCACACAGCCTGTGCCACTGCTAGGCAGTGCAAAGCTAATGCCATATCCAGACCTTCTAACTTCTGGTCAAAGACATACAGAAAAAGCATAAAGTTACTATGTTCCCTCTGGTGGACGGATAATCTGTCGACCAAATAAGCAATGTCTCCGGCAAAAGCACCACCGCTGTAGCCATCATTACAGTAGCCTAAAAGATTCTGACAGCCATGGGCCAGTCTAATCATTCCAGAAACGCTTAACAATGAGTTCTGGAAAAGTAAAAGCAATGCCTCTTTTTCTCCAAATCCATAGCAACTAGTTACTGAGACCAGAGTACGTGCCCACTAAAGATTGCTTGATTGAGCCAAGACAGAGGTGTTCGAGGGTTTCTGCTGCAGTTGTACATCATTCCTCAGGCACTGTTCTCATCCTTTTGGGCATTGATCTTTGGGAAGAAAAAAAAGAAATGAGGCTAACTGGGGGTAAAACGAAAGGTAAAAATGGCCAATGTTCAGAGAAACTCACAACTGTCCAAAAACAGGCAAGTAAGCGCTTTTGTTAAAACAGAGCCCCCATGCTGGGATCAGGATATCAGCAGATGGCGATGCAAAGGCTAGCAGGAGAGGAGACGCACACGTCAGTGCCCTCATCGTGGATGTGCTGATCTCTGCACTCAGGAGCTTACAAATGAAAAGAGTTAGACAAACACAGACACACAGAGAGTGGATGCTAACGAAAGCAAGTGGCGTGAATCCCAGCCAGGGTTCGGGGCACCACTGCGCTTCCTGGCATGCACACTGAGGACACACAGGAAGAAACCGGAAGAAACAAGCCCAGGAGATAGACCTCAGGACAATTCAATCATGTTGGACATATGTGACGTTGACGCAGCATTTGCTCCTCATTAACAGAAGTCGTTCTTTCATTTCGTTTATCACAGTTGGGTCTGGGGTTTTGTTTTTTTTTAGCATCCCTTTTCTGTGTATCTGTTGGCTCAACTTGTTTTGCTTGTAAGTCCCTACTGTGTAGAGATCAGTAACATCTATGAATTGAAACAAATGTTGTGAGTAAAAATATACATATATATAACATGTGGATGGAAAAATAAATAGGTACCTTGGGGGTGAAAAAAGCCATTGAAATTTAAAAGGCAACACACAGAATCTGATCTAAGCAGAACGCAGCCAAGAACGGAAATTGTGATAAGATTGAATCAAGGAATCTGCCCAGAACAGGGAGAGAAAGAGTTAAAAACTGATTTAAGCAAAGGAATACTTGGGAACTCCAGCCCATATCAAACTGGAGTTCCAGTAGAAGAGAATGAAAATTTTAAAAATGTTGAGAAACCTCAGCAGCTCAGATCACACATGAATCATCCTGGAAACCCTTCAATGCTCATCAAATGTCTTGAACTGCACAAATGGGACGTGTATACGTGTGAGGTTCTATGTTTCTTGCTCTTTTCTAAACGACTAATCGCTACGTAACTCCTTAGAATTCGCAAAGCGTTCTTCACTTACAGCATCTCAGTCCTCTCTTAGCAGCCTTGTGACATGGATATCATCAAACTTATTTCTCAGGTGAGAAAACAAAACTAGCAGGAAAAGGTAGAAATTTGCCCATAACCCCATAGCTAGAGAAAAACAAGCCATAGTTTTTAAATATGTTCACAAGTTCTTTGATACTTCTCCTTTCAAAAGGCAGAGCCCAATTCCTCTCCCCTTGAGTGTGTGCTGTATTTAGTGACTTGCTTCCAGCAGGCAGAGTAAGGGTGAAGTGAAGGCATGTGACTTCCAACACCCGGTCACAGAAGGCACTGAGTCTTCCCCTGGCTGTCTCTGGGCTCACGCACTCTGGGCGGAGCCAGCCGCCATGTTGTGAGGACACTCAAGCAGCGCATAGGACAGGTCCACTCGGCAAGGAAGAGGCTCTCTACCAAAAGCCATATGGTGAGTATCTTGAAAGCTGACCCTCCATCCTCAATTAAGGCTTCAGATGACTTCAGCCAGGGCTGAAGTCTTAACTTCCATCTCCTGAGAAAGCCTGGGTCAGAAACACCCAGCGAAGATGCTCCCAAATTCCTACTCCCAGAAACTATGTGACAACAAATGTTTGTTGTTCTCAGCTGGAAGGGGATGACTTGCTATATAGCGATAGATAAGAAATAACAACAGAAACCAAGTCCAGAGGCCTCGGCCCCAAAGCCTGTGCTTTCTCATTTCACGACACTACCTTTCTATGACTCTGTGTGTAAAATCAAAATATTTTGACCTTCTCAACTTACAATTTTTGCCGATTACGTCACCTCATCCTGTGCCTAATTACGGGAGAGCTTGCATTCTTGACGCACTAGTCTCCCCTTCTGCATTACGTGGGCTGTGAGAACAGGGGGTAGACCAGTTTGGGTCACCGTTGCATCCCCACCACCAAATGTCGTGCTCTGTACGTAACGAGCACTGGATACATATTGCTGGGTGAGTGCGTGAGTGATGCCAAAATACACGTGACACAGCTAGTCTGCCATGGGGCTTTGTTCTCATTTTATGCTGACCCAGAGGGGAATGCATCCCTTACCTAAGAAAGAAGAGGGGACATGTTGGAGTTGTGATTTTTACTGATCGGAGTTCCCCTGAAGAAATTTGTTTTATTCAGAAAATACTCTGACGATCAGGAAGCATGACTGTTTTTCAACAGATGCAAAAATCTCCAAGGCATACAAGAATAAGAATATTTTCTGAACCCAAAGCGTCTTGCCCAATCCTCCGTGTGTTCTTTTGCTTCCTGTTCCAGGGCGGCTGAAGGTTCTGGGTGGCGAAGCCCTCAGACGGGAGGGCCCAGCCTGCCAATGACCCCATGTCACTCCGCCCAGCCCCGGCTGCAGAGGGGAGCCGTGAGCACTGGTAAAGGGAGCGTTTCTCCGGGCAAGTTATTTGTGCACACACCAACAGCCAAGCAGCTTGCAATACCAAGCTTCAGTGGCTTTTCACTTTGTGGGAAATGCCTAGCCACCCAGATTTTATTTCAGAGCCAGGAAAAAAATAATAATAATACTGCGTGAGAGGAACAAAATGCAGGAAGCATCTATCGGACATGACTGAAATAAGAAATCCAAGGAACGAAAATGTTGCTACGGCGATGCAGCTTTAATCACAGACTGAACATTCTTATAGTAACCACCAAGACAGAGGCAATGTCACGTGTACGTTTTCCATACAATTCTCCCTCCTTTCTTCAGCATTTTACCATCTCATCCTCTGCTGACCACGAACTTCCTGCAGAATATTCTGTGCTGTCTAACATAGTAGCCACCAGCCACTTGTGGTTATGGAGCACTTGAAATGCCGAGCGTGACTGAGAATTGAACTTCGACAATAATTTAATTTTAACTAATTATTATTTTATTATTAATTACCATATTTATTTTAGTTGATTTAAACTTAAATGCCTGCATGTGGCTAGAAGCTGTCATATTGGACAGAGCTGCCCCAGCACAATTTCCCACAGAGTGTTGGGCTCACTCAAACAACTGGAATAATTTAGATGGAAGACAGGTCGATTAATATCTTCCTGCCAAAGATGGATAGAAAGGTACACAACACTCCAAAATCTCAAGCTATTTTTCAAAAACTGCAAGGGAACTCCATTGGTCTACTGTCTTCTGGAGTCTGTTAGGATCAGCACCTCAGCTGAGAAAGAGAGAAGAAAACACATTCCAGGTCTCCTGCCAAAGTTCCTTCCCCATCGGGGAAGGATGGGAGGGTCCGGTCTACAGGAGGGACCATCAGGGTGCCCCTGGGGGGTGAAATGGGGTCACAGGGCGAAGCAAAGGGCTGCCTGGAAGAGAAGTCCTGTTCCATCCGCAAAGGAAGTCCAGCTGGAGCACAGCGACCCTCAGAGTCCCTGAGCGAGATGTCCAGTGAAGGTATCAGCTACAAAGCTACAAGTTGCTTAGGAACAGGTCCAAGGAAGCAGCCTCTACCCATGACAGAGCCACCTATTTCTTTTCATTCCCAATGCACGCCTGACCGTGGGTTTCCGGAAGCTCAGTCTCCAAGCCCAGGCTCACATGCTCCGTCCTCGTGTTCTACATGGCTCCCTGACCCCACACCTGTCAAACTCTGCCTGGGGGGGCTGTGGAGCAGCTGGAACCTCAACCCCTACTGGTGGGGCGGCTTGGGGACACCATCCATGGCATCCATTATACTAAAACACACCTCTCCTACCCCCGGGTGCACACCAGACAGCAATGTGCACATATGACTGCCCCGAGACATACACTCGAATGCCCACAGCAGCACTCTCCAAAGTACCCTAAAACCGAAACGCCCCAAATCCCAGCAGCAACGGAATGGACAGATGTGGCACATTTACACAGGGGACACTGCACAGCAAGGGGACCGACCGTCTGCTACCTCGTGTAACAACAGTGACGAGTCTCACAAACGTGATAGTGAAGTAAACCAGGCAGACACAGCACGACCCTGTGTGTAAAAAGCACAAAAGTGGGTGCCGTTAATTCACACTGCTCAGAGAGGAGGTGGGTGGAGCTGGGTGGTGACGGGCGGGGACCGGGCGGGGGAGGGCTCAGGGTGCCGCGAGGGTTATTTTCTGGATCCAGGTGCTGGTCGGGTGTGCTCAGCTGTCAAAAGTTAGCAATGCGTACCCTTATAATACATGCACGCACATTATATATTCCTCAGTCCTTACTCTCTTAGAAACACTCTATCCATCCTCAAAAGTACAGCTAAAACTCACCACTTCCATGAACAATGACAGTGGCTTACACACAACTTTCACTTTATCTCCACTTGAAAAAAAAATCACTTACATTATTCCATGCACATTCATCTAACTGTATTCATTAGGATCTAAACACTCTGATTTCCAAACCTCCTTCAGTGTTGGCACAATATTGCTCCCAAAATACATACTTCATAAACTCTTTGTAACCACACACATCTTTTCTGTTATTCCTTAAGGTTGCTTAAATGGCAAGGACAGGTATTCTCTCATACGCTCTGAATTTTCAAACAGCTGAGTTCAGTTAGGCTCACAGTTCCCCACACATATAAAAATGGAAAACATTGCAACAAAAAAGACTCTGGAATTTTCCATCCACACAGCTGTCGCCACACAGCATCTGCGGTGTAAGCTTCTCGCGATGGAGCTCACTCCCACAACCCCACACACGAGACATTATTCCATCTCATCACAGTCCCGTCGCTATCCTGGGCAAAGGCAGCCGAAACGATCAAGTAAAGAAGAAAAGACCATCCCCAAAAAAAACATGTAGTGAAAAGCCTGAAAATTGTTACAGGTCAAGAATTTGAAAATTCACAGTAAATCCTATTTTTGTGAGTTTCCAAGTGACAGCTCACTACTTGATATGCTTATTCTTTGGCTCATAAATCGTGAGAACAGAGGAGAAGAGATCCGCGAGTCCACTGACCGGTCCTAAATTGAGGCATCATGCACAGGCGCCATCCCCGAGATCTGCCTGCACGAATGGAAGGATTTTCATTGACAAACACGCCAAGGGAGATTAATTAGTGAGCAACTCCTCTTCCACAGCGTGTTCCTCACTCCTCCCTTCCTTCTGATCGAATGCTTGCCACAAAGAGGTTGCCTCTGGAAATGCGCTCATATTGTGCTTGGTTTCAGCAGCCGTGCAGAAAGAGGGGGAAAGTAATCTCCAATTTTCGGAAATGAAAGAAGACAGGAGACTGCAGTTCTTAAAACTTTCACCTCTGCTCTAAATAAACAGGCTGCAAATAGCGTCCCTGTCCCTACAGTTTAACTGTAGGGGGAAGTTTCATGTCATTGGACGCAGTGCAGTGTGACATATTTATAAACGGCCAGAGGGAAAGCAGAACAGAACACCGAACAAGTGTGTTCCTTAAAAAGACTCTTCTCCAACTTCCGCAGAACCACGCAAGCTCCACACGAACAGAAAAGAATCCACGACACCCAGGAACCAGACGCCCCCACCCCGGGGAAGGCTGCGTGGAGCACCAGGTGCTGGGCTGACCCAAGACTTTTCTCTCGGTAGCAGCCACATAATTCCTTGCTTGGCCAAGGATGCTGTGTCGCAACCTGGCTTTCTAGAACATCGCCCAGGACAGAAGCAGCAGAATAGAATGTATTTGCTTTAACGGGCTGCTGGCTGGATTCACAGCTCATGGTGAGCTACCGCCACGGCACGAGGGCCTCCGTCGGTTCCCTGCCCTAGGCCCTCAGCAGCATCCGGAAGGGCCTGCGGGTCCCAGCCCAGTAGCAGGAGAGACGGGAGAGAACGGAGCACTCTGAACAGACCAGGCAGAGAACAGCTCGAAGGGACACAGAGGGGAAAGCCCGAGGGACAGCTCTCTGCCTTGGTGCATGGAGGGCGAAGGGACCAGGAATGGGAAATGGAGCCGCCCTGCCCACGCAAGGATTTCACACAGAATGTCCCAGATGCCCACTCGTCATGCAATGCCCGCCTGCACATGCTGAATTATTTCACATCTCTGAGCTTCCTGTTATAATAGTACAACCATGACCCAGGCATCATCAGACTCTGTTGCCCCAAATTGCACACAAGGGAGCATCCCATTGTTCCAGTCCTGTCTAGGGCTGTTCTCTAGGTGATAATATCAAAATAAAGAGCTGCATGTGTATGCACACTATGTGTGTACTTGCTGTGGGTATGTGTGCCTGCTGTGGGTGTGTGTGCATGACGTGTGTATGTACACACTGTGGCTGTGCATGCACCCTGTGGGTGTTCAGGCATGCTCTATGTGTGTGTGCACACTGTGGCTGTGCTTGCACCCTGTGGGTAAGTGTGCATGCTGTGTATACTCCACACACTGACACACAGAAATGGACGACAGGTCAGCAGAGACTGAGCATCAGGCCTCGTTTCACACAGAACAGCCAATGGACCAGAAGTATCTCAAAGCCTACACACTGGACATCGCACTCACCACATCCCCTGCCTGCTGCTCGATTGTGTGCCTGGTGGGTGCGGTTGCCGAACTGGGATTCCTGGGGGGGGGGGGGGCTTGGATGTCCCCAGGTTTCAAGCACGGATGGCTGTTGCACAGAGAAAGGACCTCCGTGCACTGAGACCCAACTAGTACAGACGCGTTGGCTTTGTTGGCTACGCACCCCTGGAACGTGCGCCTCCTCAGAGCAA
>CAUYSK010102016.1:0-15645 GCA_963575035.1 Avahi laniger
CCTGGCTCACAGCAACCTCAAACCCCTGGGCTCAAGCAATTCTTCTGCCTCAGCCTCCCAAGTAGCTGGGACTACAGGCATGTGCCACCATGCCCAGCTAATTTTTTCTATATATTTTTAGTTGTCCGATTAATTTCTTTCTATTTTTAGTAGAGACAGGGTCTCGCTCTTGCTCAGGCTTGTCTCGAACTCCTGAGCTCAAACAATCCTCCGGCCTCTGCCTCCCAGAGTGCTAGGATGTGTGCCACTGTGCCCGGTCTTAAATAAACTATTATTAAAGTTGATTTCTCCTGTTTGTTTTAACTTTGATGTGGCTATTAGAACATTTAAAATTACAGGCGAGTAGCTAGGCTTTGTGGCATATGCCTGTAGTCCCCAGCTACTCGTGAGGCTGAGGAAGGAGGATCACTTGAGCCCAGGAGTTTCAGGTTGCAGTGAGGTCTGATTGTGCCACCGCACTTTGGCCCGGGTGACAGAGTGAGACTCCATCTCTAAAAAAGGTAAAATAAAATAATAAAATAAAATAACATGTGTGGCTTGCATTCTATTTCTGCTGGACAGCACTGCCCTACACACTATTATACACTTGCTTTTTTTTCACATAATGTGTTGTGGAAGTTGTTCCAGATCAACACACATGGAGCTGTCTCATTCTTTACAAGGGCCACATGGTACATAATTGCATAAAGATGCTACATGAGGTCCTGACACAGTGAGTTTGCAGTGATTACAGAATCCCACATTCAGTGCTGGACACTGCGAGTCTTCCATCTCAGAGTTTAAGGGCACAAAGGGATTCTAAGTGGGACCTTCCGGGTGGCAGGTAGTGGCCGACTTAGGGTCAGATGTATGGACTGGCAAGCTGCCCGCAGAGAGTGACCCAGTTGCCATTGAAGGGACATGTTATGTGCTGAAAGAAAGAATAAGACCCAGATATTGGGGAAAGCCCCAACTGGGAGGGGAAAGAAGAGGGAGAGGAAACAGGAAATAAATAGACAAAGAAGTGGTCCGACAGTGATTGAAGCGCCGGAGTGGCTCAGGGTGACAGAGGTCAAGGGTGAAAAAAATTTCTGAAAGGAGGAAGTCAAGGACTTGCACACATCCCAGTGAACAGGGGCCTCTAACTTCTGCAAAGGTCTTCAGATCTGTGACTTTTTAAAAAAATCATTATGTGCTTTTTAAAAACATAAGCTATCTTCACATTAAACATATGTTAGTTATTTAGCATATGGTTATGGAGTCCCTTCTGTGTGCCAAGTCCCATTCTAGGGTTAGGGTTCAGAGGTAAATGAGACAGGTGAGAGTCCTGCTCTCAGAAAGCCTGTATTTTAGTGTGGGGAAGTAGGTAACAAAGAAGAAAATACATTAATAAGATTCCAGGTCGTGCTAAGTGCCAAAAAGGAAACGTGACAGAGTGACTGGGGTGGGCGGCGGCATGGCCTCATCAGCGAAGGCCTTTCTGTGCAGGTGACGTTGTGACATCTGAGCAAGGAGAGGGCACCCGAGTGCCCCCCCGAGACAGGTAAATACGAGAATGCGACCAGGTCCTCTGACCGCCACGGAGGCTTGTGTGGGCTCCGTTCCAAAGTGGAAGAGATCATGAAGGACTTCAGACAGAAGGTGGCCCTGGGAAGTGTCTTGACTGATGAGCTCAGATTTGTCAGAGTAGCAGGATGAGGCTGAGAGCCAAGAGGCGGCAGGTTCCTAAGCCGTGGAGAGAAATTGGGACTGAGGGCAATGGCAGACATTGAAGGGTTTTAAGCAAGACGGAGACGTGATTAGCTGTGAAAACGGGGAAGACCACACCTGTCACCTTGTAGAGAATGAAGGAAAGGGACGGGGCTGCAGGCTGAGGGGTTGGGCTAGCCATCGGGCGACAGAAAGAGGAGGGTGTCCTGAACTGGGTAGGGTCCATGGTGACAGGATAGAGCCAGGACGGGGAGGGGAGATCTAGAGGAGGTGGAACTGACAAGATGTCTGTGTTGACTGAGTGGATTTTTGGGAGGATTGAGAGGAAAAGACCAAGGCCAGATGTGGCCACAGTTTGCCAGCCCTTCATACAGAGGATCGTTTTAGACAAACATTTGTGAGGTTATTAATTTCCCCAAGTGTATCTTTGTTTTCAAGTCACCATCTTGTAAAGCAAACTACTCATATATTTTTTTTCTTAGGAAATTTTTTTTCCCAAGGAATGTTGGTCAGCCCCACGAATATGGAAGTGTTTGTAACCACACTATGAAGTGAAATACACAACCCTAGAGACATGTCCACTAAAGGTAGAGATATTATTTCTTGGGGTTCCACATACAATTTCACTTAGCAACAGCTTCAAAATTGTCAAAATCCTCATTTAATTTCCACGAATTTTTTTCTGAATACTATTATATTGATCTATTTACCAATTCTTGGGCTGGGGCTATACTTTAAATTTCTGTAGTCTTATATTCTGATGTCTGGTCAGACAAATGCCTCTGCATTTATTGCATTTTTAATTAATTTATTATTAATCTTGGCATTTATGGTTATTTTTCCATATGAACTTGATAAACTTTCAAGTTCCAAAAAAAGAACATTGGCATTTTTATTCTAATTACAGAAATTAATAGAGGGATGACCCAGAGTCTCTCTCCTTACTGCTCTCTGTTTGGGACCCCAACAAGGCAGGGATCCAGGGTTAGGCCCAGAAACTTGCTTAGAACTTTATTTAACATTCAACCAAGTAGTTGCTAGTGATTAAGAATTCACCCAGGGCTGGCCTGGGGCCACCTGGAGGCCCAAATTTCTCCCACGTAAGGGCGAGGAGGGTGGGAGGGAGACTCCTGATGTCTGCGTAACTTCTCCCTCTGCCAGAGAGCCCTTGCTCATCTTGGGCTACTTTCCACAGTCTTTAAAGATTCAGCTGAGGCATTGCGTCACCTCCTGCATGAAGCCTTCCTTGATACCTGCCTCCTTGCCTTGGCTCTGCTGGGGACATCGGCACGACAGAGTTATTTGTGGAGACATAAATAACTCCATAAAGAGACAGCGTCTTCCCAGGCCTAGGCAGAGCGGAGGCTTAGAAAACATTTATTGACTGAAAAGAAACTCACTTGCTTGTGACCTTCTAGGCCCCTGGTGTTCCTTCTCCTTGGGCCCCAAATCCTTTCTGCCACACATGCTATTTTTTAAAGGATAGTTTCTTGATTAGTTTATGTAACATGGGGATGGAGGAGGCACTCAGGTGTAGTGACCCCCAAACTGACACCCCACTCTGCCTACAAACCATGCCTCCTGTAGCTGCCCTCGGCCGGAGCCTGAGCACAGGGAGTATACCATGCAGACACCTTCCAGCAAACTTGGGACTCCTCCAGTGAGTAACTGTAGCTCGAGCACACGCCATGGGCCGGATGGAAGCTTTCTTAGAGCTGAGCGGCAGTCTAGGCTCTTCCTACCCGCTCCTGCTTCTTTCCCTTTCCCACTCAGAGGGCAGACCTGTATCGAGGGCTGAAGGCTCTTCCCACCCTCTCTGGTGCCCTCCCTGTGGCAGCCAGTCTCCAAGATGGCCCCCAGTGGCCCCCACCTCCCACGCTGGATCAGGGCTGATCTGTGTGACCAGTGGAATATGGCACCAGGGAGAGCATGGTGCTTCTGGGATTAGGTTACAAAAGACACTGCAGCTTCCCACTTGAGCCGTGCCCTCCCCCTCCGGGAAGCGGCTGGTGTGGTTTTGGGTGGCTCTAGCTCACACAGCCAGGAACTGAGGCCTGCGGCCGGCAGCCACGCGAGAGAGCTTGCTTGGAAGCTGACTCTAGTCCCCACTGACTGCTTAACTGCAGCCTCATAAGACCCTGAGGCGGAACCAGCTAACTCGGCCTCTCCAGACTCCGGACCCTCCCAGACTGTGTGAAATGATAAGTCATTTGTTGCCTTAATCCACTTGGTTTTGGAGTCATTTGTTAGGCAGCAGTAGATAACTAATACACTCTGCTTCTCCCTTCAGGTGCTTCCTCCAATAAACCTTTGGCACGACTAATCTTGTCCTGGCATCAGCTTTTCAGAAGACAGAAGTAACACAGGTGTAAACGGATAGTAATAAAACAGCCAGTCCTTATCGCACACACAGCTGTGGGAGACACGTGTAATCACCTGTCATTTTAGTCACTCCTCACAACAATCCTATGAGATACTGTTACTGTCCACGTTTCATAGACGGGAAAACCGAGACGCACAGATGTTAATGCTCTTGAATGAGGAGAGAGAAGTTACAGTAGCAAAAAGAGCTGCGGTTACCAGGCGCTCCAGCCCTGGCTCTGCCGGGTGCCTTTGGACAAGCCATTTCAGTCCTGCGGACCTCGGATTCTTCACGTCCACGATGAGGGTGCTAAACAACTGGACCCTGAGGTCCCTTTTAAGTGATAACCAGGATAACAACAAGGTAATAATTACCAGGATTCTGAGAGTTAGACTAGTAAAACCAATGTAATAGATGAGATCCCACCCACAGGCCCGTCCCTGCATGTGTGAACACAAAAAATGTACAGCACAAATGTCAACTGGAGTCACTCTTTCCTTGGGGTCTAGAGATAAGAATGGATTAAGCCCATTCTGCCTCCCTTGGCAAGAGCAATGCTCCCCCGAGACACTGGAAACCTTGGAGGGTGATGCTCTCAGGCCACCGCCAGCTCCAATTTCCCCCTCGTGGCTTCTTGGGCTCCGCGTTGCACAAGGCAGTTCTGCTGGGTTCTCTGCCTCTGTGCCAACCCGAATGTGAGACACGGCCTTTCTCTCCTTGACCACTGCCCCCGGCCCCACCTCCATGGCGCACCCACCTGCGGGGGAGCGCTGGCCTTGGTCTCCAGGCCACTGGCCACACTGTGCAGCGAGCCACTGTCCTTCACAGGGTGGCAGGCGGTCTTTCTATCGTCACCAGGCCACCCCTTCTTGCTGTCGCACAGGGTTGCCAGAGAAAATATGGTGCGTTTAGTCAAATTCGAATTTCACATACACAATAAATAATCTTCAGTGTAAGTATGTCCCAAATTTTGTACAGGAAATATTATACTAAAAAAATCAGTCATTGTTTGTGTGAAATTAAAATTTAACTGGATGTTCTGTATTGTAATTTGTTAGCTCTGGCTTCCTCTCCCTTTCCAAGGTTTCTCCTCACCCCTCCCTCCCAGGTCACCCCTGACACTGCAGATTCTGGTCACTGTATAAACTGGAGCCATTCTGATCTCCCTGGACCTCACCCCAAAACTCAACCCAGGTCCACACCTGCACGTCTAAATCCCTTGAGGACATCTGCTCTTTTATTAGCTCAGGGCACCCACAGTTTATGTTTTCTTCCTTAATTCCTTTAACCTGTTCTGAACAGCATTCTTCCTCCCTGTTGCTGGTATGGAAATCATCTTAAGCATAGAAAGGAATCTCGAGCTGACACTAGGGTGTAGCAGGCCTGTCAGTGCCTAGACAATGCGAGCAACACAGATGAAGAAAGAATTTGTCCTTGGAGGCTGGCCAACAGGAAAACAAGAACGGGGGGCTCGGGAGGCGTGCCAGGTGGGCAGCCTGGACACAGGGACCCAGCTTCCCTACTGCTCAGAGAGGCCTGGGAAACCAGCCCCGGCAATAGCCCAGCCTTACCCATTGGATAGTATTAGGGAGGGTGGGGGAAACAGTTTTGCGGACACCAAATAAATTTGGAAAATTGCTTGTAAAACAGTGCTCCTTTCAGAGCCTCGAATAGGCCAATGCACATGGTGAATTTCCAGGAGGGGGAGGTAGGCAGCCTTCTGCAAACTTAATTGCCACAGAGTCTTTTTTTTGGAAGGCAGCTCATGCAAGAGTGTTCTGCTTTGGGAAATGCAGCCCTACATTCTCCTGTCTCCTAATTCTGTTTCTAGGTCATCAGGCTACCAAATTTGAGTCTTCAGATACCCAGAAGTTGTGAAGGGAATGCCCTGTCGCCAGACACGAGTGTGCTAATCCTTGCAAAGGGACAGCCTCCACTGAAGAGGAATAGACCCACAGTGGACAGGACTAATCCACAGGCAGATGCAAGGATTCGGCCGGGCTGGGAGTCCTGTTTCCTATTTTCAGTTAATGAGCTGGTATTCGGGCTTATACATCAGTTGTCTGCCCGTGGGTCTGGTCGCAGGCATCATTCCGAGAGGCTGGCTGTGCCTGGGGCCCTGAGAAGACCTCACTCCTGGCCTGCCGGGCTGCGAGGATGGGCCTGGCCGGAGTTACCAGCAGGTCCCCCATCACTGCCCGGTGAGCACCTGCCAACTGTAGAATTATGGGGACTTAGGGAACGTGGATCTTTCCTAAGTGTTCGTTTGCTGAGGGCCAAAGGGGTGGGTCACCATGCGTGGGTCAGCCATCCTAGCAGCGGGCAGCAGACCAGAGGCGCATGAGGGAGGAGAGAAGCGCGGGAAAAGGGAAGTATGACAGAGAAGAGGAGAGAAGCCTCAGGGAGGCAGGGGAGCAGGCAGGGACAGGGGACAGGCGCCGATGACCTCAGCAGAAGCAGCCAGGGACAGATGCCTCTTCTCGCCAGGAGGGCCGAGCGATGGCTGCAGCCCTGGAGGAGGCGTCCTTGGGGCAGGCCCCGCTCTGAGCTCTCACTCCTGGGGAGGAGGGGCCGGTGCCAGTGAGGGCCTTGCCGGGGTTCCGGGTGGTGGCAAGAAAGCTCCGCACTGCGGACTCAAAGCCTCCTGCGCCCCATCTTCCCTTTGCACGCCCCTTCCGTCAGCCACTGCCCTGCTCCTGCTGGTTGTGCGAGCGGAGGGGGCTCCTTTGGGCCGTAGATGCGGGCGAGACCCTCCGCTAGCGGCCCCGCCCCAGCGCTGCCGGGCCACCAGCGGCCCATTCCACTTCCTCGGCCTGGGGGCACCTGAGCTCACCCCACCTGCTGTCCAGCCGCCTCCACCCCCAGCGGACAGGACAAGCCTGTCACTCCCCACCCTGTCCCCCCACAGCGTCAGGGCGCGTTCCCCACCCGGTTCTCAGAGCAGCCCAGATTGAAACTGTATTTGAAACATCCCCTTACTTCCTTGTTCCTCTTGGCACCCGGTCACCGAAGTCCCGGCCCCAAACTTCGGTTGTGCCAGCGTCCTCCGGAATCACAGACCCACCCAGGCAGACTCAGAGTCCAACGACGTCAGAGCCCACGGGACTGTATCGATTGTAGCCCAGCCTCAGTTCACGGGCAAGGAAACCGAGTCACAGAGTGGGGAGTAGCTGGCAAAGGCCGCACAGCAGTGAGACCGTCCAGGTTTGGGGATCTCTGTGACCTCCCTGAACCAAAGCAGTAGAGAGCCCCTGTGATCAAAACCCAGGGTCATTTCATCCCGCCTCCTGCCTCCAAGTGGTCGGTGACAACAGGGGTGGCTGCCACCCTGCAACCTCTGGTGCGTGCAAGGACAACCCAGCCTCCTTGGCTGCCCGCTGGCAAGTCCAGCTGCGCTTCCTCCCGGGGCCCTAGAGGCCACCAGCACATTTTTTCATTTTACATGGGCCTTCGGCCAAATGGTTTCACGTGGTTAAGCCTCAGTGTATTCTTGGGGGAAAGGGGAAGGAATGATCCCAGCAGGCTCTTCTCCTCACAATGACGTTGTTAGAACAAAAAACTGTCTTAAATTTTCTCATCTGTAAAACAGGCTAGTAACACCTCCTTCAAAAAGTTACAATGATTAGAGATTTCACATACATATATATATATTTTTTTAATTACTATAATTTTTTAAAATTATTTTTTAATTGACAAATAAAACTGTATATATTTAAGGTATACAGCATGATGTTTCGATATATGTATACATAGTAAAATGGCCAAATCAAGCTAATTAACATATGTATGACTTTACATACTTTCAATTTTTTTGGAGTGAGAAAACCTAAAATTGATTCTCTTAGCAATTTTCAAGTTGAAAAGATATTAACTATAGGCACCATGACGTACAACAGATCTCTTGAACTTATTCGTCCTATCTTACTGAAATTTTGTGTCCTTGACAAACATCTCCCCAATCCCCCCATCCTCAGCCTCTGGGGATGACCATTTTATTCTGTTTCTATGAGTTTGACTTTTTTAAGATTCTACATTTAAAGGAGATCATGCAGTATTTGTCTTTTTGTGCCTGACTTATTTCATTGAACACAATGTCCTCCAGGTTCATCCATGTTGTCACAAATGACAGGATTTTCTTTTTAAAGGCTAAATGGTATTCCTTTGTGTGTTCATACCACATTTCCTCTCTCCATTCATCAGCTATTGGACACTTGATTTCGAATCTTGGCTATTGTGAATAGTGCTGCAGTGAGCATGGGAGTGCAGATGTCTCTTCAACATATTGAGTTTATAACCTTTGGATATATACGTAGCAGTGGGAATGCTGGATCACATGGTGGTTCTATTTTTAATTTTTTTGAAGAATCTCCATACCGTTTTCCATAAGGGCTGCACTAATTTACAGTCCTACCGACTGTGTGCAAGGGTTCCCTTTTCTTCTCCACACCCTCACCAACACTTGTTTATCTTTCATCTTTTTGATAATAGCCATTTTAACTGCTGTGAGGTGGCATCTCATTCTGGTTTTAATTTGCATTTCCCCCCAATGATGAGTGATGCAGAGCATTTTTTTTATACCCATTGGTCATTTGTATTATATGTCCTCTTTTAAGAAATGGCTATTCAGGTCCTTAGCCCATTTTTAAAACCAGGTTATTTGTTTTCTTGCTATAGAGTTGTTTGAGTTTCTTACGTATTTTGAGTATTAACTCCTTATCAGATGAGTGATTTGCAAACATCTTCTCCTATTCCATAGGTTGTCCCTTCACTCTGTTGATTTTTTATTTGGATGAGCAGAAGCTTTTTAGTTTGATGTGATCTCATTTGTCTAGTTTTGTTTTTGTTGTTTGTGCTCTGGGGGTCATATCCAAAAAATTGTTTCCCAGACCAATGTCATGGAGCTTTTCCCCTATATTTTCTTCTAGTAGTTTTTCAGGTCTTACATTTAAGTGTTTAATTCATTGTGACTTGATTTTTGTATATGGTGTGAGATGAGGGTCTAATTTCATTCTTCTGCATGTGGATATCCAGTTTTTCCCAGCACCATTTATTGAAGAGATTGTCCTTTCCTCACTGTGTGTTCTTGGCATCTTTGTTGAAAATCAATTGACTGTAAAGCTGTGGATTTATTAACACTTTGGGCTCTCTATTCTGTTTCATTGGTCTATTGTGTCTGTTTTTACACCAGTACCATGCTGTTTTGATTACTACAGTTTGTAGTAGATTTTGAAAAAGAGAGAGAGAGATAATATATTAAAACACCAAACACAGTAGTAGGTGCTCGATAAATGATAATTTTAAAGGAACCCAAAACAGCATAAAAATGAGGCAAATGAGATGCCCAGCACAAAGGGCTTAACAGTTAGTAGCAAGTTAATTCTCTCAGGTGGAGGGTTCCATTTCACTGCCACCCGTGCATGGGGAGGCACAGGCTATTGGCTCTTAGGAGCCTTTGGGAGCCTCTGGGCAGAAGCCAGTGCCAGGGCCAGGTTTGTGTGGCCTCAGGCTGCCCGTAGGAGTGGGAGGGCAGGTGGCAGTGCCTGTGCAGTTGAGGCTGGCTTCTCTCTGCTCCAGACCTGAGGTGCACGTGAGTCCAGTCAGCCCTCAGCCAGCCCTCATGGGCAACACAGTTCAGTAATGACAAAGATGACCCGGGCCAACTTGCCTCACTCTAGCCGGTGGGGATTCCCCAAGGCAGGGGCCTGGGCCTTTTTCATTCTTTGGATGTTTTCTCTGCACCCCGCACGCACGGTGCTGGGCACATAGCCGGTGCTCCTTAATGGTCATCAAATGAATCCATGGGTTAATTCATGATAGAAATGGCCTGACTTGGTGACCTCAGTCCTGGAGTGGGGGTCACATTTTAGTGGACCAAGTAGCTGGGGGGAGGGCATCTTCAGAAGAGGCAGTGGGAGGCGAAAGCCTCAAAACCTGGTAATGGAGGGTAGGTAAGGAACTGGGGAGGGGGAAGGGGAAGGAGGCCTAGACTTGGGGGTGACATGGTGGCTGCCTTCAAATATCTGAACTGCTGCCCCAGGAAGAAGGGAATGGGGCTGGCTGGGATGATGAACCAGATCTTGTTAAATATTAATATAAGGGAAAACAGTCCAAGCATGGTGGCTCATGCCTGTAATCCCAACACTTTGGGAGGCCCAGGCAGGAGGATCCCTTGAGGCCAGGAGTTCAAAACCAGCCTGGGCAATATAGCAAGACCCTGTCTCTACAAAAAATAGAAAAATTAGCTGGGCGTGGTGGCACGCCTAGCATGTAGTCCCAGTTACTCAGGAGGCTGAGGCAAGAGGATTGCTTGAGCCCAGGAGTTGGAGGTTGGAGTGAGCTGTGATGAAGATACTGCACTCTAGCTCGGGGCACAGGGCAAGACCCTATCTCTAAAAAAAAAATAATGTAGTGTGATGGTATTTCTCAAACTACAACCAACATAAAAACACGTCTCATATTGCATTCGTCTACACACTCAGACACATGTGTAGAGGCTCAGCACAGCCTGGGGGAGGCTTTGCACTAGTTGGCCAGGAAGTGTCTTCACTCCTGGGAGTCTCTGGAGACCTCACCCCTTACCTGCCCCCTTCCTCTTCACCAGCCATGGCTGTCTTCTTAAGAAATCCCAAGTCCTGTTAATATCAACCTGAGAAAAATTCATTTAGGAAGATAAATCTTCATTTAAAAAATTCACAAAACTTTTTTTTATTATAAAATAATGTTTAGTGTAAGAAAGACCAACAATCACAAAAGAATAAAATAAAAGTTGTCCATAATCCTACCACTCAGAGAATGCCAGTGTTAACATTTTGGTTCATTTCATTCTAGGATTTTTCATGTTATATAGCTTTTCTTAAAAAAAATTGGGATCATATCGCATAAGCCATTTTATAAACATTTTACTTCATGATGTTTTATTAACTTTTCCCTGATCACCATACACGGTTGACATTTGGACAACATGGATTTGAACTGCGCAGGTCCACTTATCCGTGGATTTTCTTCCACCTCCACCATGGCTGAGACAGCAAGGCCAACCCCTCCTCCGCCTCCCCCTTAGCCTACTCAATACGAAGATGACAAGGATGAAGACCTTTATTATGATCCACTTCTGTTAGGTAGATAGTGAGGGATTCTGGGTCTCCTAGGGACGGAGTGGGTGCTGTTGCCTTGGTGCAATCGTCCACCTGGGAAGAAGGACAAGGGTGGACCCCAGACCCCCCTTGGTCCTGCCCCACTTTGATCCTGCCTGAGCTACTGCCTTACCTGGGAGAGGAGGGAACACCCTACGAATCTGCCAACCAGAACTCAGCACCACAGCTGCAAAAGAATGCAGAGGACTCTCTAGCCCACGGGCCAAGTAGCACAGGTACCACAAAATCTGGAAAGTGACCTAGAACCCATACACACCACAGTAAGACTCAGGTCATGCAGTTCCCAACTGTCCAATCAAAGTGGTTCCTTGGTGATGTTTGAACCACAGGTAGGTCCCTGTCCGGACACCATAAAACAAGACCCAGAGCATAACCAAGCTCTCTTTTCCTGCTGTGGCGAGGAGTCTGGTCGTCGTCTGTGGAGTATGTATCTTGCTCTGTAAACCTATGTCTTGCTCTTGCCCTATTGTAACTCTATCTTGCTCCCCCTCAATAAATAGCACCTCGTGCTTGCCTTACTTTGGTGCATCTGGTCATTCTCCAACCACAGGCATTGCCAAGAACTGACATTTCAGACTGAAACCTGAATGAGATAAAATCTTAAGCAAATTACTTTCCAGAAATGTACAAATGTGTAATCCCAAAAGCAATTATGAATATCCATATCCCCATATGCTCATCCATCCTGGGTATTGTTTATTTCAAATCTTTACACATTTGATTTTTTTAAAAAATGACCTCTTATTTTGATATACATTTATTTAAATACTAGTGAGATCAAAAACCTCTGTGTATTTCTTTGTGTATTTATAATGTGTCCTTTGTCCCCATTTTTATTTTATTTTAAAATGTTGACATTAATTTTGTAAGTGCTCTTTGTATATTAAAGGATATCTATTTTTCAAATATGTTGCAAATATTTTTCTTAGTTATTTAAAGTTGTCTTTCAAGTTAACTTATGCTATTTTTTAAATTTTTGTAGAGACACAGTCTCTCTATATTGCCCAGGCTGGTCTCGAACTCCTGGCCTCAAGCAATCCTCCCACCTCAGCCTCCCAAAGTGCTGGGATTACTGGCATGACCTACCGTGCCCAGCCTGCTGTCCAACATAATAAAGATAATGTCTACCTGTGGGGAGAAGATCGGGCAGGTTTGCTTTACAGCGCCTTGGCAGGGATTGGTGTTTCCTAAGCTCAGGGTTCCTCAGCTGTGATGCAAACCCACTATGTCATAGGATCCACTTGGGCTGGATTGTGCCTGTGGGGCTTAGGGAGCAAAGGAACCCAGTGTGAAAATGAAGCTCGTGCTACCTGCTGTGTCTTGAGTAACAAAGTCCTTTGTCTCTGACCCAGGGTCTCCAGTCTTCTGCCGGTATCCATGAAACTGCTGCAGCCTGACCTGTCGGCTTGCGGGTAGGTAAAATCTCAGGCCCTTCGCAGCTCTTGACACCAGTGGGTCTGTGCTTTCAGCTTAGTAAGTGGACGGTGAGGCGATGGTGCTCAGGCTGGTCCAGGAGCCATAGGAGAGACAAGGCTGGGCACTGGGCCCCTGCAGGTCTGTGCAAGAGAGCAGACAAGGAAGCTTAGGTTTGCCTGGGGCTGGGAGTCCCAGCAAGTTTCTCATGAATAAGCTTCAGTGTAAGGCTGAGGCACTGTGAGAACTGGAAGAAGTGACTGCAAATCTCCTCCTCCCAGCAAAAGAAGGAAGCCCTGCGGCAACGTGAGGAAGGGCCTCTTCCCAGCAAGCAGGTGTGGGCCTTCAGGGGGCCTGGCCAGAGCTCCCTGAGGAGGCGGGAGGTGGCGGCAAGGCCAGGGAGGAAGGGCGATGGGAGAGTTGCCCCCACAAACCAGGCCCTGGGCTGCTCCATGGGCCCCTCAGGCTCTTGGCAACTTTCCTCCTTTCTGAGGCGCCCAGCAGCGCCTGGATCCAGCCAGGAACCCAGAGGATTTCACCGACATGAGAGAGAGTTTTGGCGAGTCAACCACCACGTTTCTTACAGTGCCATGCAGGTTGGAAGCGTGAAACCACAAACACCCTTCGCTGCTTCATTGATTCCTGTTAACACTCCTGCCACCCCCCTGCCTGGGCTGGGTCCGCAGCTGCTAGACCCCTGATCCGCCGCAATCAGGACGCCCGTTTTCCCATGTCCCTGAGGGCTCTGCACTTTCAGTAGGTCCTTAGTTCCAGGTTGGGTCCATACACCTGAATCAAACCTGCAAATTTGCTCAGAGCTAAGTCCGGAGCCGAGAGAGACACACGAAGCCTCATGTGTAGCAAAATGCTGTTTATTTTGAGCATCCGGGTGCAGATGGGTGGAGGCCAAAGAGCGTCCACACCAAGGGAGGGGAAAGCCTTGGGTTTTATAGAGGGTTTCTCCAGGGGGAGTAAGTACCTGGGCCAGAACAGCCACTATAATAAAGTTTTTTTAAAAAAAGCTCCTAGGACCGTGACCCCAGTCACATTCATCCTGTAGCTCCAGCGCTGTCCTTATCAGGAGAGATATGGAGGGACAAACTTCGACTCCTGCAGCTATTGTTTTACAAGCCTAAGTTTTCCATTAACCACTGTCCTATACATGCTTTCTGGGTTCCCACCTGGAAGCTAACACTCGGCACTCCCACCTTGGCCTCCCCATTTCCTCCTTGCCTTCCTTAACCTCTGTATTTACCTGATGAAAGACCATACGTTAGGTCCTGAGATGGATAGGAGAAGTTATTATGTTTTTTTTAATGCATTGATCATTTATACAGAAACACAGACTCACAGATATGGATAAAAACACAAGTTAGAGCCAGGCGCAGTGGCTCACGCCTGTAATTCTAGCACTCTGGGCGGCTGAGGTGAGAGGATTGCTTGAGGCCAGGAGTTTGAGACCAGCCTGAGCAAGAGTGAGACCTCATCTCTACTAAAAATAGAAAAAACTAGTTGTGTGTGGTGACAGGTGCCTGTAGTCCCAGCTACTGAGGAGGCTGAGGCAGGAGGCTGGCCTGAGTCCAGGAGTTTAAGGTTGCAGTGAGCTATGATGACACCACTACACTCTGCCCAGGGCAACAGAGTGAGACAAACAAACAAAAAACACAAGTTATTTTCAATTTTGCCTCTCATTCTTGTGGAGGGAGAGGCTCTAACCAAAGAGCAAGAGTTTGGGTTTCATGTTCTTAATACTTTAAGCAAAGTACAATGATCTTTACTCTGATGGCATGAGGGCTGGGGTGGGGTGTGTTTCTGAAACCAGGGCCCTCGGCGAGCCAGGTCCTTGTAGGCCAAATGCCAACATCCTATTTCTTCGGAGAGCTGCCTTCAGCCCCTGCTGCTGGGAGGCTCAGTTGTGTGTGGGCCTGCTTTTTGGCAGAGAGGCCAAACCAACTGAGGAGAGGTGGCCTAATTGTCTCAGGGTGTCCAGGAGTTTGGGGCTGCCCAGCCATGTTAAAGGGGATCAAGACATTCAGAGACTCCCCAGACAACAACAATAATTATATTATACGTAATATGCACTTTATATAACAGACCCTGATATATTATTAGGTAAGATATATTAATTGTTACAATATAGATATTGGAGCCTACATTTGAACTCCCCCCGCCACCCCATAGAGTCAGGTTGCATCTGGGGCCTTTAGGCTTCAACTACTCTGTGAGATGGTCTAGTGCCAGAATTTTTTAAAAGTTCTCAAATTAAAATTGTCCTTCCAGGACCCCACCCTTCCTTGTCCTTGTATGTTATGCTTTGTAGGAGGTTGATTCAACCTTATTGCTTTTGATTCTCAAAACCACATTCTCTCAAACAAACCTCTCTCCCCGTCTCTAAACCACAGTCCTCGAAAAACTTACCATCTTGCTGAATCATTGCATTAAACAACTTCTTATCTGCATAAGAAACACCAGCTCACCTGATCTAGCCAGGCTGACCCTCCCCTGTTCCTGAGTACCCTGGTGGGGACATTAGCCTCCTGAACCCTGTGGCCAGGCCTACCCCTCCCTCACCCCCTTTCCCTTCCAGAGCTATTCACTCAGCAAGAGCTGGACACCATCACCCCTGTGAACAAAAATAAAATCCTAAGCCCCACACCCAGCTGACTGAATGGACCACCTCTTGGCCAAGGGAACCCCAGAAATACCCTAAAGCTGAGTTGCTGGCCATGATAAGGGAGGTCAGACATGCCTCATCATGTCCCCTTCCCTTCTTGGAGACATCCTTTGTAACTCATAAGCAGGCCTAAGGCTGTGCAAACAAAGCGTAAAGCACACTTGAGGCTGGGTATGTGTCCGGTGGCTTATCCCTGATTAGCAGGCTTCCTTATCTTAACTTAAAACATTCCAAGCCTTTAGACAAAGCTTCATTTCCTTAACCAATTATAAATCACAGAATCTTGAAGCCCACCTATAACCTATAATCCCCTGCTTCCAGATGTCCTGCCTTTTCAGTCCAAACCAATGTAC
>CAUYSK010102017.1:0-80779 GCA_963575035.1 Avahi laniger
TACCCAAACCCCTGGCTCTGCAGTGCCCTGTACCCAAACCCCTGGATCTGCAGTGCTCTGTACCCAAACCGCTGGATCTGCAGTGCTCTGTACCCAAACCATACAGAAGGGAAATGCCCTGTTTCCCAGTGGGGAAGCGCTCGGCCTTCCGCGCTCCTGCCCGCGCCTGGGCTCACTCAGAGCCGCTCTCCTGCCAGTGGCTGCCCCTCTCGACCTGGCGGCACCGAGACACGGGGCCCAGGGCTGGACTCACCTAGGACTCCCGCCGCTCCGGCGACATTGCTGCTGCGTCCCCCAACGTGCTTTATACATGGAGCCACTCCCTACCCCGCTCTGCATCTGCACCCCAATAGTATTTCCTTGTGCCCTTTCTTGCGCTCATTACCACCTCCGACCTGGCTCAGTTTATCCGCACAGTCTCCATCGACCAGGTGCTAGTCTACGATTGGTCACACAATCCCCATTATTGCCCTGAATCCCAGTATTTTCCACAAAGTTTACTTTCACATCAATCAGACTCATTTAAAAGCCTCTAATCTAACTCACATCAGCTTAACAAACTCTCTGAATTTCCTGCTTTTATCACAATTCCATTGGGAACTTTTCTGCAAATAGTTTTTCGTCTATTGTTTCTTCCCTCCAGCGTGCTGCCACTCCGCTGTTCTCTGGCCCTCTCTGGTGAGCACTCCTGAGGAAGCACAGCTAACTAAATGCGTGGCAGTCCATGCCCTCCTCTAAGCAGCTGCAGCAGAATTTCAAATTTTCTACGGACCAATCTTAGACAATGTCTCATTTAAACCCAGTATTTGCAACTCTGACAAAATTGAACTTTAAGTTATTCCATATTCAAAACAGAAAGAGTGATTTCTGTTCCACAACCCATTAAATATTAAAGTTTGTTGGGAATACTGCCACAGGGACTCTGAATTTCCCAGAATTATGCAGTCTTTCAATAGGGATTAAATTTTGTGGTGCAACAGCCATAAACATTCTCATCTCTGGGGAAGCCCCTTCCTGCCTCAGTTACACAGAGCTATCCAAATTATTAGCTATGTCTTCTGAGAAAACCTTATTCTAAAGTGAATCCAGCTAAATAACTGATGCCCATTTTCCCTCTATGGCAATTCATCTTTTATTGAACTGAGTTTTTACTACACAACTGGGTATCTCATGTTAAAAGGTCAGTAAGCATAAAATACAACACTTGTGATTGCTCAGGTAATTTAATTTACAGGAAAATCCCTACTGTATTACAGAAGATGTTTAAAGATGATGTGGGAACCAGTAAAACTGATATTTATTAATGTAACTAACCAGCTATAGATCTGACACCTCACTAGGGACCATTGTAATAAGGCTTCAGAGTTAAACCTTTTCCCTTGGAAACTCATAGAAACCCACCCTTTGGGTGGCTGGCAACGGCAGGACAGAAAAGCTTGTACTATTTTACACATTAATACAGAGACATGCAGGCATCTGAACACACCATAACCACTTTTATGTGGGTAATTTCCCAATATTACAAAAGATACATACACATAAATATCCAAAAAAGGAATTAGATTTTTGATCTATGGATAACGATGGAAGAGATAACTAATTAGAAAGGTAGATGTTTCTATCCTAGCATAAAAATACTGCAGTCTGTCAAAAGCAAAAATTCAGAGCTAATTAACAACCATTAATGAAATTCTTTATTCAAGAACCTGGTATTTCTTTTTCAATAAAAAAAATGAGAAAACCGAATATTTCGGATAAATCAAAAGTTTTTGAAAGTAAGATTTATCAGAAATTTAGTCCTCTGTCCAACGGCCAGCCAAGAGGGTAAAAGGGAAATCTGTATTTCTGTTTGGAATGGAATGGTCTAAGTTACGGGAATGAAGCCTCAGAGAACCCAGACCTGATTGCTAAAGCCGTTTCTGGGCACTGGAGAGGTAAAGCTGGTCCTCATTAACCCTGCGTATCTCTTTCCTTATCTCCGAGTTCGCAGCACCATTTCCTAAATCTTCAAGAAAGGGAATGTTCCCTTTAATATTTGTGCTAGCATCACCCTAACTTTCAGGAAGTAAAATATAAACGTGGCTCAATTTTCCCACCTCCTCCCATTTTCTTCCAATAATTGCCAGCAAGCCTAACATCGCCACTGGGGGCGGCTGGAGGACCCTGCCGCAGGCTGGCTGGTCACACACCGCGGCCTCGGCCACGCGAGCGCAAGGCTTCCCAACAGGGCAGCCTCCTCCGTCCGGCAGCTGCAGCTGCCCCTCGACCTCGTTTTCCTTAACAGCCTCTGCTGGGCTAAGACAGCAATTACCCCCGCCCAGGTAGGGCGTTGCCCCCTTTCAAAATAAACCCTGGACGAAGGATACGCTGTGGGTCATTTGACTCGAGGGACGAGGAAACGGAACCTCGACGCCGGAGGCTCCTCCAGCAGTGGAGGACTGCCCGTCGTCCGGCGGCTTCTCGAGTCCACAAGTGAGGGCTGGTCTCGGAAAAGAACCCTCCTGGGCTGCCAAAGGGTTAAATATCTGCGCAGGGTAAACCTGAGCCTCGCGTTCTCGCGCTTGCCCGGGGGCCTGCGGAGATTCAGTATCTCTCGCTTATTTCCTGCGAGCACTAAAGCCAGTTTTCAAGAAAACAAGTCGCAGGGGTTTGAAATGTCACACCGAGTGACCTGGGCACGGCATATCCAGGGGCCATTCGCGGCCCCCTCCCGCCGGCCGCCCCCCGCCCCTGCATTTCGGGTCTGGAAGGAAAATAAACCGAGGACACGCCAGACTGGTTCTGGGTGGACTGACCCTCCCGGCAGCCGCGGCCCGGCGGGGGCCCGCGGAGGCTCCCTCAGTGTATCGCTTGCAGGTGATGCCAAACGCAGATAAGCGGCCGCCGCCCGCCTCCTCCTCGTCTAGACGGGGGAATTAATGAACGCCACGAGACTGATCGCGTCGCGCACCCACTCCGGGGACGGCGCGCGGGACGACCAGGGCCCCAGGTGGCCTCGGGACCCACGGCATCCGCAGCGCGGGGAGCGAGGGCGCGGAGCCGGCCGGGCCGGGCTGGAGCGGGCTCGGGAACGGGCCGGGGCGGCGAGGGACGGAGGGGCAGAGGGGCCCCCTGGCGCGGAGGTCCGCCGCGCAGCCCCCACCGGAGCCGCGGTTTCCCGCGCGAACGCGGCCGCCCCGCCGCCCGCAGCATACAGCAGCATCGCACCGGTCATTACTTTTTATTAAGATCAAAATATCGGTCCCACTGTGAACTGGCTGTTCTCACAATAAATAACAATAACTTACGTTTGTTCGGCAAAGGCTCACACACTGTCCTCCGTCGAATGATAATTTAAAACATTTTCAGGGAAAGTCTCGTTCTACCTTTTCCCAGCAACCACGCGCCTGGGGGAGTAGCGGCTGCTCCTCGGGTCGTCCCTCCACGTGCCCGCGTGGGCGGTGCGGGAAGGGAGGACAGGCAGACCTAACCCTAGGGAACCCCAGCTTCTGGTTTTGGAAAAAGAAAAGTCCTCGGAGGAGGGGTCTCCAGTCCGGTGACAGCAGCTTGCGTCCCGGGGCTTTGGCCGTCCTGACCATTTCCTTTGGTCCTCTCTCTTTAAATAATAGTAACAATTACATAGGCGAGAAAGTTCCCGCCTGAGCGGGAATGGCCTGAGCGTGGGTGAGTCTCATGCAGGGAGCATGCGAGGTCCGCGGGCTGGCAGGGAAGGGTCCCCTCACGTCTCCACGGGACTGGGCACCATACTGTTGGGGGTGTCCGGGAGCTGCGAGGACAGGGAGGTCACATCGCTGCCGGAGGAGTTGCCTAGGGAGCCGGACTCGGAGAAGGAGACCTGGGGCGACGGAAACACCGGGAAGGGGCCCATGAAGACGCCCCCGAGCTACCGTTCCAGGGCCTCGTGCTCCAAGTTGGGGACTATCCCTTGGAGACCAGCCGTCGGCTGGGAGCAAGCCCTGCAGAGAAGGAGGCTAAGGTCCCGGGCGCATGCAGGGGGATTGGCTAGGGGGTGCGGCTGCTTAATCCCACGACCTCTGTCGTGCTCACTTTAATCCAGGGAGACCTTGTTTTAGGGTGAGGTTGCTTGCCCCGCCACCCCCCTCCCCCATCGCCCAGGGCTGTCCCCTGCGCTCAAGCAAACCCCCCTCCTTCCCGCCTTGGCTAAGTGGCTAAATCCTCAACCTCCAGAGCCCTGAGGTCAGGGTGAGTAGAGCAGGGCCTCACCAGCTGCTGGAAGGCGGGTTGGTCCAGGTCACTCTGGAGGGCGAACTCGCTAAGCGCTTTCCACGGTGGCTGGTACGTCTGTACCTCGACTGCGCTGCCCTGCACGGTGCTCTCGTGGCGGATGGGGCTTCCTGCCACCAGAGGCGTCCCGGTCAGTCCCTGGAGGCTCTGTGGGGCAAGCAGAAGGTGGCGGGCCTTCGAGTTAGTCGAGTTAGGTCTTGCCTTTCATGCCATCTTTGAGACTGGGGCTCCAGGCACTGGAGTACGATTTGGAGCCTGTATTGGTTTGGGGGGAGGTGCACGCTCAGAAGAGCCCTTCTCCTCGATTGAGAATCTGCTGGGGTCTGCAAACCCCACCGTGGGCCAGCCTCAGTGCTGGGAGCTAACTACCCAGGAAGAGGAGGTGAGGCCCACGCTCCCCTCTCTGGCCAGGTATACTAAGAGGACACAACCTGCGGACACAGAGCACGATCATCCATCTGCCCTGGGCTCCTCCTGTGCCGGGACCCCCAACTTGGGGCTGCCACTCGGACGAGGAGAGGACCCGGCATCATACGAAATAATTAGGAAGCCTTAAACCTGGAGACAAGCCTTGCTCTGAAGGTAAAAACACAAGCTGTTTGGAGAGTCCAGTTCGCCTCGATGTCCTGAGAGCGCGCCCAGAAAACGACGCGCAGGTACTGCGGGCGGAACCCACGGGCCCCACCCACCCAGCTCCTCACCGTCTTGTCGCTGTGCTGCTGCTGCTGCAGCTGCTTCATGAGAATGGATTTCTTCTTGTCCTTGCAGCGCTTGTTCTGGAACCAGACGCGGATGACCCTCGGGCTCAGGCCGGTCATCTCCACCAGCTGCTCCTTCATGAGCGCGTCCGGCCGCGGGTTGGCGGCGTAGCAGGTCCGCAGCGTGTGCAGCTGCTTCTCGTTCAGCACCGTCCGCACGCGGGTCGTCTTCTCCGCTTGCTTGTGCACGTGCGGCCGCAGCGAGGGCTGCCGGGCCGCCCCGGGGTCTGCGAGAACAGGGAGGGGCGAAGGGGGAGCTCAGGCCACCGCCCGCCCGCCCGCCCGGCGCCCAGCCTGGCGCGGCCGAGCCCTCCCGGGCCCCATTTCGTTTCTCTTCTATGCCGCTTATTTCGTTTTACTGTTGGTCTCTTTCTCCATCCGTTCGCCTCACCCGGAAGGAGCTGTGCATTTCGTCCTTTCGACCGCTGCAGGGCCGGGCTGCCCGCAGCGACCTCTCCGGAGCTCAGGCTGGTCTTGGGAGCTCCGCGACAGGCCGCTGCGGGACAGGGGCGGCCGGTCGGGGCGGCGCGGCGAGCGGAGCCCTCCGGAAGAAGTCCAAGTTTCAGAGGAAGAGGAGGGAGGCGCGCCCCGGACTCTGGGCGGTCCGATACGGACCCGGGGAGCGGCGCTGCGGGGCACCGGGGACCTACAGCCCGCTCCCGGGGCCTGCGAGGGCCCTTCCTCTGGTTCAGAGCCCGCTCCGACAGTGTGCAGCCCTATGTGGTGGAGACGCGGCCCGGCGCTCGGACCGGCCTCCAGGGCCCGGAACAGCTCCTTCCTAACGTCCCTCGGGCCTCGCCCCGGGTCTGCAGGCCCCTCAAGGCTCCAGGCTTCTCAGTCCAGGAGCCGCACTCTCTTGCCTGACCTCGGGTTCTCTCCACCCCCGGGGAACAGCGCGTGATCCCTACAGCCCACAGGCGGCAACAAGAAGAGCCCCTCTAAGATCCGAGACAGGGGTGCACTCAGTACCTCCTCCATCCTGTTTCACAACCCCACCCAAACCTGGTCTGCACACTTGCAGATATATGCTGAGCTGTTTGGATTTCTGTCTCCCTGCAGGCAACCCTAGGTCTGGACAAATATTTACACATAGCCCATCCAGCCCAATTTCCTCATTCTATGGGGAGGAGAACGGGCGGCAAGGCCACGCGGCACCTAGAGGCTCAGCGCGGTCTCCACATCTGTGCTGCGGGCCGTGGCTGCCTGGGGGACCTGCAGGCCTGGCGCTCAGGTACCTGTTTCTCACCACCCCCATCTGCCTGCGGCTACACATTCAGACCCCATCTCGGGACAACTCCTGGTCAGGACACAGAACATCCAAATGAGGTGTTTTCAATGACACCAAAGTCCACCATGTCTTTACACTTCACCTCCCAGGAGAATCTGGCTAAGTTGTTCACCAACCTGGGCAACACAGACAGCCCTCTGCTGGGCTGTGGGCTTTCACAGCCATTTTCGCCGGCTGCTGAGCCCCCGCCCCGCTCCCAGTCGGGAGCTGTTACTCGTGTACATGCCCCCGGGCAAACCTACCTTTCCCAGTGGCAATCACACACACTCACCGAAGAAATTCTGAATGCAAGCCCCCAGACAAGCACCACGTAAGATTTCCTGTTGTCGTTCACCCTGCTGCTCCCTGCACGGCGTCCCGCACGTTCCCGGGTACGGAGAACACAACCGTGCACAGTTCCCCGAGCTCACACGCTCACAATTTGTTCCCCGCACGCGCGAGCACACAGCTGCGTCCTTAGCACACAGTTCACTCAAAAGGAAAACCACCATCCCAGAAGACGGACCGCACTTAGGCGACAACTTCCTAGGAACACAAGCACCCTGCACGCGCGCACACACCGCTCCCGGCGCGGCTTACCGGGCAGATGCAGGCCGCGGGCACCGGGGAGCGGGCCGGGGCTGCGCGGGCTGCCGGCCGCGGCGCGCTCGAGCAGGAGGCCGTGGTCGGTGCGGCAGAGCAGCTCGTGCTCCCGCAGCGAGAATTCGTCCCCAGGCAGCAGCTGGCGGCTGCACACGGAGCATCGGAAGCACTCGATGTGGTACACGCTGTCCCGCGCCCGCATCACCAGGTCGCTGCTGCTGAAGCCCACCTGGCACTTGGCGCACTTGATGCCGAACAGCCTGCGGGCCCAAGGCGCGGGCGGCGTCGGCGGGGGCCTGCGGCCGCCCTGGCCCAACCGCCGCTGGCGCGCGCTCGCAGAACGCTTTGCGGCCCCCTCGGAGGTGGCGGCGGCCCGCCCGCGGGGCCTTCCCAGGCCAGGAGGCGGCCGTCTCCCGGCGGGCGGAGGGGCGCGGACGCGCCGCAGGGCCCGAGCCCCGGCCCCGTGGGCGGCAGCCAGCCCGGTTCCCGCCGGCCTCACCTGACGTAGTCCCGCTTGCAGTAGGTCTTCCCGTCTCTCACGAAGCACGTGCAGGTCTCGTCCAAGTACTGGCTGCACTCGGCGCACTTGAGGCAGGCGGCGTGCCACTCGAGGTCGGGCGACACCCGCAGGATGAACTGGTCGTGGATCTGACTCCCGCAGCCCACGCACATGGCCGTCCCGGGCTTTTCTGCCGGGCAAGGGCGCAGGGCCGCGTGAGGCCTGGTGGCCCGGCCCGGCCCTCCAGCCCCCGCCCAGCTCGCTCGCTCGCTCGCTCGCTCTTCCAGGAATTGCCACCGCAAGGCGAGGGGATGGGCCTTCCAAAGGCCCGGGCAATTGAAAACGAAAAAGACAAAATCTCCCGAATCTGTCAAGGCCGTCTCTCGCGCCCGCCCCCAAATATCCTCGCAATTACATTCACTGAACACAGTCACTTTACGGACGTGTCCTGTAGCTAAAAGCCAAGTGAGGTGAGAGGAGGCGAGTCCCCGGCCGGCGCTGCGGAGCCTGGGCACCGACACAGCAGCGGGCCGTCCGGCGTGGCCGCCGCACACTCCCGCTCGGCGACTGCACGCCAACACTGACACACCAGCTCTCGGCAGAGTCCGGCTCATCCTCTCCGACATTTCTTAGTTTAACCATCCCAGACCAGGCTGCAGGAACCGTCCTAGCTTCCAAAGACCAAAAGACAAGCAAACAAAAACCCCACACCCCTAAATCAAACCTAATTGCCTTTGCGCAAAACAGAGGCAGATTTCGTAGCCTGAAGTCAGCCGAGCCGGCTTGAGAAATAGTGTTTACTTATAAAATAAAACAATGGCATTCCAAAGGATAAGCAGTCCTGCAGCAGAAATGCATTCGTTTTATTTTTTCTCTTCTAAAGTATCCTGTCACATAGAAGCCACTTGTAGAATCCGCTAAACATTCTTCTGCATTAGAGATCTCGCATGTTAAGCACACGCACACACACCCACACGCAGGAAGACTTACTCTTGGAATGATCCCCCATAGCACCCAGAAAAGAATAATGAGAAATAATATCCACCATGCAGGAAGCAGAGGTGCGCAGAACGCGCGGAGGGCAGCAGGACCAGGGGCGCGCGCCCAGCCTCCGCTCGTGGCCAACTAACTCGGGCCCCGCCGACCTGGAGCAGCGATTCCGCACCGGCCCGCACGCAGCATGACGTCAGCACGCACTCGCAAGGCTGGAGCTGGGGGCGGGACCTGTGGCGTCACGGAGCTGCCCCAGCACCGCGGGGGACGCGGGGGCGGTGCGGGGCCTAGGGGCGCTGGGGCGGGGTGGCCCGGCGGGCGGGGGTGAAGGGGGATTGGCTGGGAGGAAGCGGGCGGACCCTGATTGGCCCGGAGTGAACAATGGAGCGCAGCCCCCTCCCCCGAAATCCGCAGGGATCGGCGCCCGCGGGCCCGGCAGTCGGGCTGGACCTGGCGTCTCCGCCGAGCTGCCGCTGGGACTTGCGGAGCGGCCTCCCTGGCGCGCTGGAGCAGGGTGATGGGTGCTTGGGGGCGGGGGGCTCTCCTTTAAAAGCTCCCTTCTTTTATAAATAAAAAATGGAAAATCCGCTCTCGGGACGAGTGAGCTGCGGAAAAAGGAGATCCGTTTGGACGTGCCCGTCGTCGTCCAGCCGGTCACCTTCCTTTGTTCTTGGGGTCCAAACTGGAGAGAGAGGTCCGAGAGGGGCCACCCGGCTTTAAATAAACGCCTTTCACACTTGTCACCCCGCTGCCGGTGGAAACGCAGGTTGGCGCGTCGGGGGGGCGGCGCCAGGACGAGAGTCCGAAAGCGCTCCCGGGCCGGGTCCCGGTTCCGTCCTCGCTGCTGCGGCCGCTCCTTCGAGCCCGTTCCCCTGTCTTCTTTTTCTTCTTGTCTTATCATTATCATTATTTTTAATTTGACAAGGACCCCCCCACACGCTTTTCCCACCCAAAGAGCATAGCTCCTTCCGCGAATGCCGCTGGGGCCGAATGCGTGTCTCGCGTCCAGAGTGAAAGGTTTCCACGGACTCTCCGGCTTCCTTTCGGAACCAGCTGCAACGCGAACAGTCGGAAACGAACGCGCCGCGCCGGTAACTCTCAGCGCTGGGGGCGCGGCGGCCCCTCGGTCCTGGCCGGACCCGCGACTCGTGAGCGAGTCCAGGCGGTCGTTCCTCCAAAGAAATCGCTGTGGGTTTCGTTTGAAAGGGTTCAAAGACCGGCCCGTGAATTACAAATGACGTTTATCCGCCCCCGGGGTCTGCTGTTGTTTCCCATGAAAAGGCGTCCCGGGAATTCGGAGCGCGCCCGGGTGGGCCAAGAGTCTCCGCGGGATCCCGGCTGCGGGCTGCGCGCCGGGAAGTGGGGCAGCCGAGTGCGCCGCGAGCGGCTCTGCGGAGAGCGGGGCCGGGCCCCGAGTGCAGACCGAGACCGGCGCTCGCGGTGGTCACCCCCAGCCAGCGACGTGGTCGCCCGCCACGCGCCGCGCTGAGCGCTGAGCGCCGCGGTCCGGTACCGAAAGGCTTTGACCACGGCCTCCACCTTTGAAACGTGTAGTCTTCTCTCTGGTCGGCTCTTTGTCACAGCTTACCAACCCCTCCACCAATGGGCCATTTCTTGCGTCTTTGGCCGCTGATGCCCCAAACAGCGCTCCCCCTGAGTGTATGCGGGTCTGGATTTGGCAGAGTGCTGCGTCTCAGTGAATGTATCTACGTAAATAAACGGGGGGAAAGGAGCGAGGGGACGGGGATGTCTGCATGCATCTGCACCAGGTCACTTGTGTGACCTCAGGCATCTTATTTTAATTCTCCTTCCGTCGGTTTTCTCATCGGTAAAATGGGGTTAATAACAGTAGCTGTCTAATTAAATAAGTTCTCTGGGAAAGGCTTAGAACAATACCTGGCACATAGTAAGTGCTCAGTATGCGTTAATTATAGAATTTATCATTATGGCTGTATCTTTGTGTCGGGAGCCTCTATGCACACTGTGCCCGAGTGTGTGTGGCTGTCAGAGGGAGGTCTAATTCTATTTCTGTGTCATCTGATAATTTCGTTGTTTATTTCGATGTGCACTTGCTCTGTGTGTATCTGCTGTGCTGATGGGGTTTGGAAATGTGTGGTCTGCGCATAGACTTTGTGCACAGGTGATACCTGTGAATGCGAGTGCTCATTCTCAGAACTGGGAGAGGACACATGGCGTGCATGCCCAGTGTGAAGCCGGTAGGCACACCCAGCCTGCTGGCCTTCCTCTCAGGAAGATCCTGGGCCAGGCCTGGCTCCCAGCACCCTCTAGGTCCTGTTCCAGGCCAGGAGCCAGCAAATGAATAATTCAGGGATGCAGGCCGCTGGCTAGAAGGGGGCAACTGCAGACTGGAATCCCAGGCCCAACCTTTAATCCTTTCCTGCTCAGAGAAGGTCCTCCTTCCTGCCCAGAAAAGCCAGTCCTTTGAAACTGTGCTAGGGAGGAAGGGGTAGGAGATGGTCGCCTCTCCTGGGATGTCAGGAAGTCAGATCAAGAACAAATATTTGTTCAGTGCCATCATGTGCAAAGCCCCTGTTATTAGCCTATTAGGTCTTTACTGCAGCGCTATGTGGTGGGTAGTATTAGACCCATTCAATCCCCTTGGAAACTGAGGCTCAGAGAGGGGAAATTATTGCCTCAGGTTACAGGGTAAGTCAGAGCTGGCTCTGAACCCAGGTCTGTCTGGCTTCCCCTCCCCTGTGCCATTGTAGACCCACACGGGCGTGGCTCCACCACTCGCCCACTTCTCTCCTCTCTGGAGCTGGAAAACCAGGGACCTGTTTCATGGTCCCTCCATGTGTGTGTTCTGGGTCGCAACCATCCCTGGGAGAGGAGCGCTGAGATGAGAGAAGAGAATATCTGCCTGGCACAGCCACAGGCCACCACTGATCTGGCCCTGCTGGGGCTCTCTGCCTCCTGGCGGCTCCCAGGGTCCCTTTGTGGGGATGTGGGGGTCACAGGCTCTCCAAACCCCAGGATACAGCACACTGGAGACCTGGGTGCCTCCTCTCCGGGGCTTTAGAGCACTCTCTGCTTACTGGGAAAGCAGCTCCAGCTCCATAGCTCTGCAGTTCCCCAGCTGTGACCCTCCTCCTGGGGAGATTTCAGAAGCACTGAGAAGTCTCCCTGGTTCTTTGTCCCTAAAATCTCCTCCACCACATCACTGCTGCTTAAAACTCTGCTCACAATTCTCCTAAAAGGTAGGCTTACTGTGTAAAGGTCCCTGAGAAAGAAAAGAACAGGTGGTCACTCTCACTATGGTGATAGAGCTCCTACCCTGAGGACAGGACTTGAGAAAGTTCAGGCTGAACATTTATCAGGTGCTGCCTCTAAAGAGACAATCGCCGCCCTTACGGCAGGGATTTTGGGCTACATAGTTCAGAGGTCCTCAGGCAGGCAACAGACTGTGACAGATTGGACTCACCACAAATTTGCCAAGTCAAGGATTCCAGACAAAGGTCTCAGCCTTCACCCGCAGATCAGGGAAATTAGGTTCGCATCCACAGAGCCCTCACAAACTGCATATTGCTAGCAGAACAAAAAGCACAAAAAGACGCCCATATTAGGAAGAAAGACATAATAAATATGCTGGGATTAGAAAAAGCACGTACGCCTCAAGTTCACAAAAATATCCCTTCAGTGAATGCAAAACTAAAAGTGGTTAAACGTTTGATAGGCATCAAGGCCCTGAAGTTGCTGCAAGGACTTCCAGCAGAGGAGGACTGTCAGCATGTCCCTTGGGAGCCTGGGGACTCAGCAGTGCAGTGGCACAGGACACCTGTGGAGTAGAAAGCAGTTAAGTCCTAATGCCAGAGCAGCTTCAGATTTGAAAATGCAAATTATTTTTATTTAAAGATGGTGAGGCCAGGCATGGTGGTGCATACCTGTAATCCTAGCACTCTGGGAGGCTAGGCAGGAGGATTGCTTGAGCCCAGTTTGGGGTTGCAGTGAGCTAGGCTGACGCCACAGCACTCACTCCAGCCAGGGTGACAGAGTGAGACCCTGTCTGAAAAAAATGAATAAATAAATAAAGATGGTGAGAATGTGTTTTCATTAAAATATATTTTAAATACCAAGACCCAAACTAAACCAAAAAAGACAAAAACAAACCTGAGGGAAAGAGCAGGGACGCACTAGGCTGGGAGCCAGGGGCTGGGAGCAGACAGCCAAAATACGCCAGGTCACCAAAAACAAACTGATCTTTATTATTTTATACTTTTGCTTAATCAATCCTCCCCATCCTTCCTTTTTTTCTTCTTTCCTTCTAGAACTCTAGAACTAGAAGGCTGGAAGAGCCTTGGGAGACTCTCTCTTCCAGAACTTTGTTGGACAGATAAGAAACTGCAGCCCAGGGAGGTGTCACTCTGCCCCTGCCTGGCGGTGCAGAGGGGGCACATGCGAGCCCAGACCCCTTGGGAGCCCGGGCAGCTTCTCCAGGCCACACACACACTTAACCTTCCCATAGGCAACTGCCTTGGAGCTTACTGGCTGGAGACATTCCCAGGGACAGAGATGCTTTGTCTCCTGATTTGCATGAACTCAGGAGGGAGGACTGCCTGCCTAGCCTCCACCTGCACTCGCGCCATCATGCTGGGAGCACGAGGCCCCCTCCCTCCCGCCGCCCCACACTGCTGCCCGCATCCTCACATCATCCCAGGAAGCAGTTGCTGTCATTAAGACTATCTCTACTTCACACATGAGCAAACTGTATGGAGAGGCGAAGTAGCTTGTCCTGGGTTACGCAGCTGGTGGAGCTGGATTGGAACAAGCCTCTCTACCTCCAGGCCTTGCGGAACCGTCACACCATACCGCTGCCCACTCACTCCCAAAGCGCACCGTCCACCCAGCGCAGGGGCCATGTTGCTGGTGGGAAGAGCGTTAATCCTCCCTGTGGACATCGGAAAGGAAACAGAGGCCGGGTGACCTGTTACTCAGCATGGAAGTGACAGAGATGGAGCTGGAAGCCAGGTCCCCACATCTCAGCTGGGGCTTTTCCTGCCGGAGTCCATGTGGATGGGTTTTCTGCCATTGTCAGGGGCCAGAAGCCCACCCTCCTTCTTGAGCCACTGGACCAGGCCTCCCCTCTTGCTCCTCCCTCCATCCCGCCGCCCCCTCCACCCCATTTCCACAAGCAGTTGGAGATGCTGCAGAGAGCAGACCAGAGAGGGCCTTAGCATTCACATCACCACCTGCCGCAGGCTTCTGGAGTGGGGACTGGGGCCTGTGTTTCAAAGAAGCAAGTGAGGCCTAGCGGGGGAAAGGAACTTGGCAAGTCAGGGTCAAGCCAGGCCTCCCAATATCCAAGCCCTGTGCTCTCTGCCCCCCTGCCCAGGCTACCCTGGAGCAAACAGGAGGCCACTAGCACCGCGGGCCCCTCTCCCCTTTCTCTCCTCCCTATCGGTTACTGAGTGCTTGCTGCCGGTTGAGCCCTGGGCTAGGAATCATAAGGTCTCCTTGTAAGTGTCTGGCGACCTCCTGAGCAGGATTGGTCACATAGTCTGCAGATCCCAGGCAAAATGAAAATGCGGGGCTCCTTGCTCAAAAAGGATTAAGACTTTCCAGACAGCAATGGCAGAGCATCAAACCAAGCATGGCCCCGTGTGACCGCACAGGTTGCATTTCCACGAAGCCTGTCCTGCTTCTGAGCACTGAGGCAGGTCCTGATAGCATCTTTCAGCATCTGAGAAATAAATAAACCGAAAACCTTCACAAGTCAATACAACGAGTAAAGAGGTGGGATTGAGCTTGAGACTCAAACCCACGGCCCATACCAGTCCGTGATACTAATCATGAACTTGTGGCACTCGAGTCTGTCCAGATGGGAACGGTTTTGTTTATTTGTTACTTTGCTTATAGTGGCTATGTGCCAAGGTCATTCTGCTTTAAAACAAACAAACAAGCCCGTAGTATATAGAACTCTTGTCCTTGAGGAATGGTGGGGGTGGGGAAGCCTATGGGAGGCAGAGAAAACTACCACATGGGGTCATTCTAGAAGGAGGAAAACAATGAACCCCTTTCTAAAAATAACATGGGAAAAGCTGTGTGTGGTGGTGCAGGCACCTGTAGTCCCAACTCCTCAGGAGGCTGAGGCAGGAGGATGGCTTGAGCCCAAGAGTTCAAGTTCAGCCTGGGCAACACAGTGAGATCTCATCTCTAAGTACACACACACACACACACACACACACACACACACACGCACGCACACACGCACACATATATATGGGAGCTTTTGTTTCTTTTCAGATCATACCCTGAAGGTAGCCCCAGGGATAACCTGCTAAGCCCCGAGCTCGGGAGGGGTGGAGAGATGCCTGGTGGCTTCTGGGAAAGTTGCATTTTCCCCGTCTTTCCAGAAGGGGGAACCTGGGCTGGCTAGCATGGCCGGGAGTGGCTCTGAGCAGCGTGGCCCAGGGCACTGGTATCCCCGCCTGGTTTCTGTCAGCTGCAGCCTTGCAGGACCTGCCTTCTAGTGTTCAATTTTCTTCTAGAAATACCTCTCCCCTTGCTGAGACCCACATACTGGGCGAAGTGAAAAAAAAAGGGGAGGAAGGAAGGAGCAGAAGCTGAGCTCTAGCGGGAGCCAGGACTGGGCGGCTGTCTGGCAGAGAAGCCAGCCCCTAGCCTGTGGGCCCGGTTTCCGGCTGTGGCCTTCACAGAGACACGGCGCGCAGCAGGGAGGGAAGACGAGGGCAGGGAAGGTGGGCTTCGGCACTGTGGAGGGTGTCACAGTGAGCAGTGACCTGGGGCTACAACAGGAAACAAAGGAAGGAGCACAGAGTGGGGGGTTGGAAAGGCTTCCTGGAGCCTGGGCACCGCATCCGAGCCCTGGAGGATGAGTGTGATTCCTCCAGGCAGAAAAGGAGCAGGAAGGTTTGCTAGGAGCAGGGAACAACCTGGCAGACAGAGGGAGGAGGCGTGAGGGTCAAGTGCATTTGGGGGAGGGGAATGGGAGCAGCTAGGAGAGGCTGGAGCCTCTCCTAGGGATGGGTCGGCAGTGGCACAGGGCAAGCCACAGGGGAGGACCCCACAGCCACCTGAGGCAGGCCTGTGGGGCTGGACAAGCACAAAATACTGAGAGAGAAGCTGGGTGAGAGTGGGGGAGGCCTGAGTGCCAGGCTGAGGAGTTCCGAAGGGATTCTCTGGGCACAGGGAATCTGTTGCAGGGCTGAAGAGATTCAGACAGGAAAATGGCAGGAACATGGCTATGGCAGGGAAAGATTAGTGCATGAATGAGTCAAGCGAGGCCAGCGGGGACAGGACACAGTGGAGAGGGCAGGAGACTTGGCAGGAGGACGGTGTGCACATGATCGCTGCTTGGCACCTGCCTCCTCTCCAGAAATGGGCAGGTCAGGAAAGGCTGGCTTGGGGGAGAGCTGGGTGGATGATCAGTTAATCTCAACCATTTACATGGGGTGAAGGGAAGCATTTCTATTTCTAATCCTGAGGAAAGAGGAAGAGATTATCTTTCACTTGTAACTCACCATTAAAGATACTGAACAATACATGTGGGTTGAGGTAGAGACGTCACCACTGCAGGGAGCATCCTGCTTTGTGAGTCGTGTCATCCTGGGCTGGGAGTGACTTCGGAGTCAGTGACCACTAGCGCGGGATCAGAACTGCCATGACTCATGAGGTCCCTGCATTTTCCTTTAGCAGATTCAAATTTCTAGATTCAAATTAGAGGAACTGCCAGCTGTCAGAATACCATTTGGCTTGAACGTCAATGATGCCTGTTTTCGTTATTTCCCCAGCAGGAAAACTGAATTGTTGCAGTAAGCTTCTCTGTCCTGCACAGCGGTGTGCGGGTTTACCTTGTGCAGACTTTGGGGCCCCTTCACCAATCACAGACGCTTGTCTTTAGGGTCCTAAGAAAGTAAACCAATTGATCATATATTCTCAAACAGGACATTGTCTCTTCATAAAGTTATTACTGTCCTTTTAAAGATTTATAAGGATGTCTTTATTCTTTCCAACATGCATAAGGAGCTAAACATGTGGGATTTTTTCTCATAACGAGGACCACAGATTCTTGTCCTACTTTGTTCATCACTTGCAACAAACTAGGAAAACTAAAACCACTCCGAATGTGTAGCTCTAGCCAAAGCTTACCAAGCAACAATTTCTCAAAAGAACCTACAGCAGATCCTCTTTCACTGGAAAACGTCTCCTGGAGGTTAGAGTTATCAGTAAACTCCAAAAATAGATAATAAATGAGATAATATTAAATAGCATCTGGGTTGTCACCTCTTGTCCGGTGGGATTATCCGGTGTCTAATCACGGACAGACTGTGATTAATGTGATTGTGGAGGGGCATTAATCGGGTTCAGGAGGGAACGCAGTCAGATTTTCGTCTGCTCTGATCGTGCAATGGCTTTGGAGGCAGCAGAAAAGCAGCTTGCACCAGATTTTGCCGCATCACCGTGATGAGGTCTGTTTTGATCAGCTTGAGTTATGGACAGTATAAGTTATTTATAGCTGCTTTAGACATGCCTTACACTTGTAAAGACCTTCAGAACAAAATAATAACGCCGCACTTACTGTGTAGGCCTCTTACTCAGCTACATGCCAGCGCCCAGAGCTTATAAAAGCAAGAGGGAGGAGAGACGAACGGCCTGTAGGTCCATCGCATAATACCAGCCGAACATTGCAGGAGTCAAGAGGCTGAGCGAGGCCCAGAGGAGGAGGCCGACTGCTAAAGGAAGAATGGCCCTGGCCCTCAAGGGGTGGAGAAGATGAAACCCAGTCAGGAAAGCACGGGCAGCCACAGAAGGCAACACGTGGCGAGGGACAGGCTGAGCGTGGAGAACTCCCTGGGAGCCGGACAGGCTTCAGAAAGTAGATGGGATTGGAGCTGGGTCTTAAAGGGTGAGAAAGCTTCAAGTGTGGCTGTGAGTGAGGAGGGAGAGTGTTGGGGGCAAGGGCTGGAGGGCAGGCCTGCCCTGGACACAAAGCAGGACCCCGGGTTAAAGAAAAGGCACTGTCATTTACAGCCACTGCCATGTGCTGGGAGCTGGCTGAGAGTGACACGTCTCATGCAGTCCCTGCATATCAGCAGAGTGCTTTGGGCTAAAAGAAAGCCCAGCTGAACGTGGGTGGCGTGAGCAGGAAATGGGCTGGCTCAAACAACACGGACCGAGAGCTTGGTGACCCAGTGGCTGAGCAACGTCACCAGCAGGTTCTTTCCACTTCCTTGCTGTACTGTCCACAGACTCAGCCGCATCCAAGCCTGATCCTCACTGTCACAAAACAGCTGTCCAAACACCTGGGACCGGATGCCTCCTTGGAGAAGCTGCGGAATACCCCAGAAAACCTCTTTTCTGTTCCATTATCCCAAACTGGCTTGGATCTGCTGTTCCTGAACCAATCACTCGCAAGGAATTTGCGGTTCCCTGATCAGTCGTAGACAATCAGCACAAGCACGCGCACTTCCCCAGTGGGTGCCGACCAATGTTTAAGAACTAACTGGCTCTCGGCCGCGCGTGGTGGCTCACACTTGTGATCCCAGGGGTTTGGGGAGGCCGAGGTGGGAGGATCGCTTGAGCCCAAGAGTTCGAGACCCGCCTGGACAGCATTGTGAGACCTCATCTACAAAAAACAAAAACATTAGCTGAGGGTGGTGGCAGGCACCTGTAGCCTCAGCTACTCAGGGGGCTGAGGCAGGAGGATCACGTGAGCTCAGGAATTCAAGGCTGTAGTGAGCTATGATTGTGTCACTGCACTCTAGCCCAGGCAACAGAGCTAGACACTGTTTCTAAAAAGAAAAAAACAATTCAAATGTAATGATGTAATGATAAAACCACAAAGGTACTAGCTGAAATTATATGTGACCCTCTAGATAGCCTCAGAATGAGAATGGACCTTCCAAGTTGCACAATGAAAGCAGACTCCGGATGAGAAAAGTACGCGGATTGGACCACATAAAAATGCAATGGCTGTTTATTATTTTGACAGATAAAGGAGTTGATACTTTTGAAAAAAGCTTTAATGTCCTAAGAACTCAAATATCCATAAGAAAATGATGAATCCTCACAGAAAAATGGGCTGTAAAGAAGAAAAAAATATGATCAATAATACGTAGAAAAATCATGGTTTTGTTAGTCGTATTAATTATTTATGCTGCATGACAAATTGCCACAAACTTGGTGGCTTAAAACAGCAGCCACCCACTCTGTCACGGTTTCTGCAAGTCAGAACACGGGGTGTGGCCGAAGTGGCTTCTCTGCTCAGGGCATCACAAGACTGGGGTCAGTGTGTCGGCCAGGCTACGTCCTCGGGTGGAGGCTTAACTAGGGAAGGGCTTGCTTCCAGGCTCCTGCAGACGTGTGGCAGAATTCATTCCCCTGCAGTTTCATTCCGTGACAGCATGTTCCCTCAAAGCCAGCAGCAGAGAGAGCGTCTCCTCTGCCATGAGTTCCTAACTTCAGGGAGCCCTCTGAGAGGGCTTACCTGATTAGGTAAGGCCCACCTAGGATAATCTCCCTTTTGATTAAGTCAAAGTCAACTGATTAGGGGCTTTAATTACATCTGCAAAATATTTCACTTTTGCCATATTCTATTCTTGTTTCTAACAAGACATAAGCGTTTAAGTGGAGGGTATCGGACAGGGTGTCACTCACTGGGGATCACCACAGGGTGTGTTTACCACATTAGTAACTAAAGAAAAGCAATTAAAATATCATGAATTGCCATTTTTGGTCTCACACAATGGCAAAGATTTAAAAAAAAAAACCAAAAACCAAAAACCTGAAAATTCCCTGTGTTGGCAAAGTGTGTGAAAACCAGCCCTCTCCTAGCCTGTTGGAGGGAGAGTCAAATGGTATACCATTCTGAAAAGCAGTTTGCAAAATTTGTCAGAGCCTTAAAACGCTAATCTCTTTGACACAGCAAACTTGCTGCTAGAAATTATCCTAAGGATACCATCAAGTTATCAAAGAGCTTGTACAAAATTTTTGTTAAATAAATAAATATAACTCCAATTTTGTTAAAAAGTTAGATGATAAATTTAGGAAATGGAATAAGAGGCCATCTCACAGATTATTACATTTATTTTCTCTGAGAGTGGGGTCATAGGGAATGCTTACTTTCTTGTTTGCAGGTCTTTAAAATTTACCAATTATATAGGACTTCAGGGTGAAAATACCCTAAATGACATTTTTTTAAAGAAAGGAAGATTGAGCCCTGAACAATTGCAGAAGACCTCGTGAATGAGGTGGGGATTGAACTGTTCTTGCATGACAGTGGTTGTCAGACTTCTGGAATTCAAGGACCAGGAAAAACCAACAGGGATGGAAAGATATGTGTGCTTTGTTAAGCTCCGACTTAGACTTCAATGTTTATATATAAATCTCAAGCTTCGCCTCAGCACTGTGAAGGCTAGTGAGATGGGAAGCTAATGTGATAACGTAAGGAAACCCCTTTGCCACTAATCCCATGAATCATATGTGTCTTCTCTAAGAGCCTGAAGTATAATACTTTCGCACAAGTAAAATATCAATAAAGGAAAATTCTCACTATTTGGGACAACCAGGAGGAGTCAGAATACACTATAGACGATTTTAAACTCAAGGTCACCTTTTTAATACAGTACATGCATGTCTATATGTACATTGCATTAAACGTCAACAAAATCAACAAAGTGTATGAGTCATTCCCAAACAGAGTTCTCACCTCAGTTGCTTCCACGCAGAGAGAAGGAGTCCAGGAATTTAGAAGCTTGGCTGTTACTATGCCTACAGATGCAGCAAAGGTCAGAAAGAACAGTTTTGGAAAACAAGTAGAGCCACCCTCGCAGGACTGTAAACATGGTCAGTTTACTTGATATATCTTTTCTCACAGACGATTATAATGGTTGTCTTCATTTTAGTTGGGATCCTCAATGTAAATTGTCAGCTTCTAAACTAAAAACAGCAGAGTCTTCCAACTTGTAATTGTCACATTTTAGGGGGTGGGGAGATTCCCTACTTCCCCCAGGGGGAATTATTTAGATTATGGCTATGCCTTTAATTAGCAAGGACTCCTTTTACGAAGTTTTGTTTTCTTTCTCGTAAGGAGAAAACTTATATTTCTTGAGCACCTATATGACCTTCTAGAATGCAAGCCTTTGAGGGCAAGTACTATGTCTCTACTTCCGGCGAGATGAGGGCCCACTCATGGTAAGTGGTCAGTGAATGGCTGTTGAATTAATGGTTCCAGGTGTCCCTGCTGGGTACTTTCCATCATACGTAGGTGCTAGCCAGCCTCTAAGACAGTCCCCAGTGATGCCTGCCTCCTGATATTTTCACCCTTGGGTAATCATCTCCCACTTGGGCCAGTGTTGATTAGTGTGATCAGTAGAACATGGTAGTCATGATGGCAGGTCACTGCTGGACTTAGGTTATAAATGACTGCGGCTTACATCGTGGACTCCCCACCCCACTCTCTCTGTCTTTCCATCTCTATCTGTCTCCATCTCTGTGTATCTCTCTGCTAGAAGCCATAGGGAGAGTTCCCCGTGGTAAAGAACTGAAGCCTCTTGTCAACAGCCACGTGCGAGCTTGAAAGCAAATCGTCCAGTCCCATTTGAGTCTTCGGTGTAGCCAGTGCTTTGACTCCAAGCTCACGAGAGACCTTGAGCCAGATCCACCCAGCTAAGCCACGCTGCTTTCTGACCCTCAGAAACTGTGTAAGATAATAAATGTTTCAAACTGATAAATGTTGGGGACGATTTTTTTTACACAGCAATAGACCACTAATGCAACATATAATCCCACACGTTTCTCACCAAACGCTATGAGGAAGGCATCAGCTTCACTCTGATACCAATGGAGTCACAGAACCAGCGAGATTAAGGAACTTGTGTGAAACATCTCAGCTAAAAGCGGAAAAAAACTAAATACAAACCCAGGCACCTGCTATGTCTCAGAGAACAAAATTATCACATTCCTCTTGCTAACATAAGCTTACCCTTAAAGGCTGTCACTCTGCTATCATTTGGGATTTCAGCATCTGGTAATAATAAGAGTAGTAATTATTAAAAATATACCACGGGAAGCTGTTTGCATAACCCATAAATGTTCGAGGTTTCACGGTCATGATTTTCAAACAGAGAAATGACAACATGTGGGAGGGAACAGATAAGCTGAAAGGAGAATCTGAGAGTGGCGCAGTTAAAATCGTCTGTGGGTATTTTTAGCCCAAAGAAAGAAGTCCTGTTGGCAGACGTTGCTAAAAAGACAGGTCCGTTTTCATGCACTGTATTCAGAAAGGCAGAACGTCACTGCACAATAATTGCTTATTGAGAACACCTACAAGCCCTGGAAACACAAAGCTGGTTTTAGGAATACAGGCCCATTTCTATGTGGCTATTTAGAAACAGAGGGAGGGACCACCCAGAAGCAGCGCTCTGGGGTCCAAGCTCCATGAGTTTCCAAGTGTTAAGTAGAAACTGTGGGTCTGCATTGCAAACTCAGCTTCTAGACATATCCCGGAGCCTCTCCTCCCATTCAGGTCTGGGGCAGCTACGGAAAGCAGCGAATTTGAGCCACACAGATGGATAATAGAATTGTTGGGTGTTGAGCATGTTACATTGGGTATAAAGTAGTAGCTGTCACACTCATGGAGTCCTGAAACACTGGTGGGTGGAGGTTGGTCTGTGAGATGTGTTACAAGATATTTGTGACTATTAACAGTTAAATAACTGGCTGTTTCAAATGATTTGCTTTTTAAAAAGGACAATATAAATGAGAGGGTTTGTCATAACGCCCCTCACCCTCCCAGGATTATGTGTGTGTTAGCAGTTTCAGCGAGGTGAAATTCACATATTGTGCAATTTACCCACTTAAGGTGTACAGTTCAATGGTTTTTGAGCATATCCACAGAGTTGTGAAACTGTCAACACAGTACGTTTCAGGACATTCTCAGCATCTCCAAAAGAAAGTCTGTACCCATCAGCAGTCGCCCCTCATCTCTCTATCTTCCTAGCCCTAAGCACCACTGAGCTACTTTCCGTCTCTGTGGATTTGTCTATTCCAGACAGTTCCTGCAAACTGAGTCATACGATGTGGTTGTTTCTGACTGGCGTCTTTTATTACTATAATGTTTTCAGGGTTCATCTATGTTGTGGCACGTATCAGTACTTCATACCTTCTTATTGCTGAATAATATTCTATTGTATGGATATACCACATTTTGCTTATCCATTCAACAGCTGATAGACACTTGGGTTATTTTAATTTCTTGGCTATTATGAATAATACTGCTACATTTGTGTATAGTCTTTTTTTAAATTTCACTCCATTTTAATTAAAATTATGCATTTTAAGTTCAAATGCTTGATTAAAGGCGAAACATTCATCCAGAATAATTTGATTATAAGACTAGTTAGTTGAAAGCAAAGACTTTTCTATAAAAATTTCATAATCTATTTACAAAATTAAAAAAATCAATGTGATTCAAAACTGTACGTTTTCCTTTCATATTGGTAAAATGAAGACCTTTTCCTGGATGTCTTTGTTGTCACCAGTTTTTCACACAACAGACCAGCAAACGTCGTGGTACTGATAAGGAAAACCCCCATCTATTACTTGGCACATCAGCCACTGGAGACCCCACCCCTCAGGAAGACCCGCATCAGCATAATACTCACCTATTACCTGGCCCATCAGCTAACCTATTACCTGGAGCATGGGCATAACACTAATCTATTACCCGGCGCATCAGCATAACACTAAATGTACTACCTGGTGCATCAACATAATATTAACCTATTACTTGGCAGGCATTGGCCACCTGAGACCCCACCCCTCAGACCACCCCAATTTAATAAAAATCGTGCAGACGGGGCTCAGAATTTGGTGGCGAGACCCCTCTGAGCCCGCCGGCGAATAAACTTTGATTCCCCGACTCTCCATGTGCCGCTCGCTCGTTTTGTCCTCGGGACCACCCGCTGTGATATGTGCTGTAACAGCACTAGTCAGAAATTGTTGCAATGCAGGAATTTGTCGGCAAGCTGGCCTCTTGCAATGGGCAGACAGGCCCCTCGCTGCTTAGCGTCTCCACATGACCGAGGACACCCGCCGGAAGACGCGCCATTGTCCCGGGCCGGCGCCGCCCCTTCCGCTCGAGCCGCCAGGCCCTTCTCGCCGACACGCAGCAGCAGCTCCCGAATCCGACGGCAAAGCTGTGTGCACGTTTTTGTGGGACGTATATTTTTAATTCTCTTGGGCATAAGCCTAGGAGTGGAATTGCTGGGTCCTGTGGTAAGTCCATGTTTAGCATTTTGAAGAACTGCCAGGCTGTTTACCAAAGCAGCCGCACCATGTATGAGAGCTCCCCGGCGATGTGGTAAATTGAGATGCTATGCCTATGAGGGTATGTACTGGGCACTTGAGAAACACGGGGGAATGAGTAACTACAAGGACAATGGCACTGAGTAGCAATGGCTAAGCTCCAGTACAGGAAAAAAATTATAAAAGCGCAGGAATGATTAACAGGTAATTGAGAACCAGGAAAAAGCTAGAGGACCTCCTTGACAGCATGCGGTGAAGCAAACTTCAAGAATCTAACCTTCAAGGATCACTTTCCCATGTAATTCCCAGTATTGTCCCTGCAGAAACCAGATTAAACCTGGAAAGTGACAGTGGACTACCACAGTCCACAGGAGTAGCAGCCCTATTGCAGCCGCCACACCAGTTCTGGTATCTTTACTAGAGCAGATGCACACAGACGTGGGTACATTTTATGTGAACATTGATTTGGTGAATGGGTTCCTTTCTGTCCCTGGGAGAAAAGAGGATCAGAAACAGTGTGCACTCACATGGAACGAACAACAGTGTACATTTACAGTTTTGCCCCAGGGCTATGTTAACTTTCAGCATCTATCACAACACAGCCTGAAGACATTTGGACCATCCGGACATACTGCAAAACATTGCACTGATCTATTACATCCATGACATTACACCAATTCAGCTGGATGGACAGGAGTGGCTAGCGCGTTAGAGATCTTGGACTGACACAGGTACTCCAGAGGAGGGCAGATAAGTCTTATAAAAATTCAGGGGCCTGCCACATAAGTCAGATGTTTAGGGGTCCAGAGTCAGGGGCATGCCAAGATAGCCCACCCAAAGAAAAGGACAAATTATTGCATCTTGTACCTCCCACCATGAAGAAGAAAATATAACACCTGACAGGCCTCTTTGAGATCTGGACACATTATATTCCATATTGGGAAACACTGCTCCAGCCCATGTACCAGGTGACACAAAAGGCTGCCACCGTTAAGTGGAGCTCAGAGCAAGTCAGGCTATAGTGCAGACAGTTCTGCTACTTGGCCATTTGTGTTCCCAGAGATGGCGTTAGTGTTATCAGTGCTAGAAAAAGATGCTATGTGGAGTTTATGGCAAGATCCACTGGGACAATCACAATACAGGCCCCTATAGTACTAGAGAAAGGCCTTGCCATCTGCAGCAGAGATTTACATGCCTTTTTGGGGAAAAAAAAAACCCTCTAGGTGTGCTACGGGGCCTGATCACAGGATACCAAGTGACCAGGGGTAAGGAATTACCTGTCATGAGCTGGGCTCTCTCAAACCCACCAAAATCATAACATCAGGCAGGCAAGTAATAAGCTGTCCTAGGATGGAACTGGCACATCTGGGACTGAGCACAAGTAGGAGCAGAGGACATGGGCAAGTTGCATGAGTTGGCAGCCTAGACCCCACAGTCACCACTGCTGTACCAGCACTTCTCCCCCAGTGCACACTTACAGCTGCATGTAGGATCGTTTTAGTTAGCTGGCAAGAGGAAGAAAAAAAACCCCATATTTGGTTGATGGAGGGTTTGTGTAGTATGTGAGTTCAGGCTGAAAATGGATGGCAGTTGCATTATACATACCTCACTTAGGGACGACCTTGAAAGACAAAGGTGAAGGAAAACCTTCTCCACAGGCAGAGCTTCAGGAGGTGTGCCTGGTCATCCACTTTGTGCAGACAGAGCAGTGCCCCAAGCGTGGGATATGTATGAACTCAGGACAGTGATGAATGGCCCACCTGGCTAGCCAGGGGCCTGGAAGAACAAAGACTGGAAGACTGGGGGCAAGAGGTCTGGGTAGGGGCATGAGGATGGATGTATGGAGTGGACAAAGTGCAAAGATCTTTCTGTTACATGTCAGCATCCACCAGAAAGCAGCTATTACTGAAGAGGCACCAAGTAACCAAGAAGACAAAAATATCTTGGCCAGATGACCTTTGCCAGCTTCTGTCATCAGCCACCCAGTGTGGACACTAAGGGGGCATGCATAAAATGACCACAGTGGCAGAGAGAGAGAGGCAGTATGAGCCCAAAAGCATGGGCTCCCACTTACAGAGGCTGATCGAGCTACTGCTGCTGCTGAACGAGCCCCTGATGTGGCACTATTCCTCCAGGAGACCAGCTGGCCCCACAGTGGCAAGTCAACTCCATTGAACCCCTTCTATCCTGGAAGAGCCGTGATTCATCCCGACAGGGAAACACATACATTCTGAGTACTGTTTCCCCTTCCTGCCCACAGGACCTTAGTCAGCGCCGCTATCTGAGGACTTACCAAGTATCTGATTCACCATCACAGTATCTCCCGTAACATTGCATCAGACCAGGAACCCAATTCACTGCAACAGAGGTACAGAAGTGAGTTCGTGATCACAAGATTCCCTAAGCAAGTCACAGACTGTGTCATCCCAGTGATGTTGGCCTGCTAAAGGGCCACTCAGAGCACCAGCGTGGAGGCAGGACTTTATGAGGATGGGGTTCATATATCTTGAATCAAAGATCTTTATGCGGAGCTGTGGCCTCTGCAGGGTTAGAGGTCTTTGTCCCTAAAAGGGGACTCTTCCATCAGAGGACACAGCAAGAGTCCCATTGAGCCATAAGCTACAGCTGCCACCTGGGCACTCTGGGCACTTCATATGCAGAGACCAGAAGGCAGGAAGAGGAGTCATCATCTTGGCCAAGAGTCATTCCCTTGGTTGCCTCTTAGTACTCCCTTGCCCACTTGTGACAATAAACAGGCCAGTGCAGCAACCCTGGCATGAGAGGGGCTTGGTGCGCAGTCAAGCGCTCAGATCTTCGGTGTGCAAGGCACTGGGTAAGCCACAGAGACCAGTGGAGATACTAGCTGAGGGGGGACGGGAATTTAGAATGGATGATGAGGGGCCAGGTGTGGTGGCTCCCACCTGTAATCCCAGCACTTCAGGAGGCCAAGGCAAAAGGATTGCTTGAGGCCAGGAGTTCAAGATCAGCCTGAGCAAGAGTGAGACCCCGTCTCTACAAAAATTAAAAAATTAGCCAGGCGTGGTGGTGTACTCCTGTAGTTCCAGCTACTTGGGAGGCTGAGGTAGGAGGATAGCTTGAGCCCAAGAGTTTGAGGTTGTAGTAAGCTGTAATGATGCCACTGCACTCTAGTCTAGGCAACAGAACAAGACCCTGTCTCAAAAAGAAACACAAAAAACTGGTGGACCAGAGGTATGTCTGGTGGGGAAGGGAATTTCAGACAGAAGGAAGAACAAAAGCTGAGCATGGGGCCTTTGTAGTGCTTGTTGGTTCAGACAAAGTTCTGGCTCCAGAGAACTTACATTCCAGTGCAGAGAGATCAGTAATAAACAAAAGAAGAAACACGTGTATCCTGGTAGGTGGTGATAAATGCCAAGAAGAAAAATCAAACAAGATGATGGGGAGTTCAGGGGTGTGGGGTGTAGTGGGGTGCTATTTTATGTCGGAAGGCCAAGCTCATCCTTTTGGAAAATGTGGTTTTTGAGCAGAGGCCTGAATGAAGTGAGGAAGTGGGCCGTGCAGGAAGGAGGGAAGAGCACTTCAGGCAGAGGGGACAGCCAGAGCACAGAGCCCTGAAAAGGGGCAGGCGTGGTGTGTTCAAGGAGCAGCGAGAAGGCCCATGTGTCTAGGGCACAGTGAGAGAGGGGGACGGTGGTAGGAGAGGGAGCCATTGTAGGGCTTTGAGCAGAGGTCACGATTAGTCTGTTATTTGGAGAAGAGACTTCTGGAAGCATAAGTAGAAACAGAAAGACTAGTTAGAAAGCTTTGCAATGATCCCGACAAGAGATGATAGGGGCCTGAGTGAAGGTGGTGGTGGTGGAGGAATAAAGGGGTATTGGTGGGAATTGTCAGATTCCAGAATCTTCTGAAGTTTGAGTCAATGAGACTTCTTGGTAGACTAGATAAGACTGGAAAGGTACGTTGTTGATGAATTGGGAATTGAGACAATTTCTGAACATATCACTCCCCTGCTTAAAACTTTTATGATAAAGTCCAGACTCTTTGGCAAGTCATTTATTAATTTGTTGATTCATCCAACAAATACTGATTGGATGCCCACTATGGGCCAGAACTGTGCTATGTATTGTGGACACAAAATTTAAAAAGTAGGACATATTCTGTGCCCTTACAGATCTTAGACAGACAGGTGACCAGGTCATTACAACCCATGTGACAATTGCTATGACAGGGGAAGCACAGGGGGGAAATAGAAGCACGTGGAGAAGGTGTCCAATTTGGCGTTAGTGTGAGGAGGGAAATCCAAGCTGAAGTTTCAAGAATGAATAAGTTTAAACCAGTCTAGGAGTAAAGGGGAGAGGGGGCAGAGAAAGTGGGGAGGCGGAAGGAGCAGGCCACTGGAGGAAATGAAGGAAGTTCTGTATGGTCACTGGAGGGTGAGGGGGAATGGATCACAGCCTTGTACAGGGCTTAGAATTCGTGTTAAAGGTTTGGATTTTATCCTAAAAACAATGGGGAGCCATGGAGATATATTAAACAGGTCAGTGACATCACCAGTTTGCCCTTTTGAAAGAGCTCGTCTGTTGGGTGGGGATGGATGGGGGTGAAGACTGGAGGCTGGGAGAACAGTAAAGAGGCGACTGCAGCAACCCCAACACAGAGCCGGGTAGAAGAGAGCCGTGGATGGATTTGGGGGCTGTTTGGACTTGGAATTGCTAGGACGTAGTGACTGACAGGATAGGGAATAGGGGAGAGAAAAGAGTCAGGTATGACTCGCAGGTTTCTGGCCTGAGCAGCTGGGTGGAAGCGGAATTAGGTCTGGAGGAGAATGCCTTGTCAGCTGAGGACAAGCGGTTTGAGGTGCTCAGGGACATTCTGAGGAAACGCCCAGCAGGCGGCGGACACGTGGTTCAAAGGTCAGGAGAGATTTGGGAGCCATCGGCATTGAAGCCAAGGTGTGGGTGGGACTGCCTAGTACAGGTAGAGTGGGGAGAGAAGACGGTCAGAGTGGGCCCCAGCCTTATCTCCAGTTGTTCTGTCTCCTTCTGCAGGCAGCACTCAGAATTCTGCCCCTTGTCTTTGGATCTTACCATCATTTTCCTTCCCTGTTTGTGCCCACGCGGTTCCTTCTAGACTCCAGCTCAAGTGTCACCAATCGAAGTGATCTCCTCCCCCCAACAGTAATGCTATATTTGTTTGTAAGTTTCCTGCAGAGTCTCGTGAGTTTCCCAAGGGCAGGACATCTTGCTTTTATTACATCCCCGTCACCTGCCAGGGTATTAAGCGCATTACAGGCGTAGCGCTGATCCCGTGAAGAAACAAGCAAGCCAAAGAATGAACGGAGTGAGAGGGAGGCTTCATGCGGAGGCCGGGAAGCCGAGACGGCAGGTCGCTCAGACGGCGCTGCCCACCGCCCGGGCTCCGCCATCCGCGAGCGGTCCCGGCTCTGCCCCCGGCTGCGCAGGCGGGCGTCGCGCGGGCCGCCTGGAACAGCCTCACCTTTGCCCCACTCCCTCGGCCCGCCCCTGACTTCCCGCCGTTCCCATTGGCTGCGCGACCGCCCAATGGGCGGGCGGGGACCGCGGCTCTCTTTCCTAGCCTGGGCCGTCTGTTCTCGTCCGCGCGTCTCGCGAGCGTTGGGGCGACTGGCGGAGGCTGCGCTGCTGGCTTCGGCTCTCCGCGGCTGGGAGGTCGGGGTGCAGCGGGAACGGAGACCATGTTCCGAGCGGCGGCTCCGGGGCAGCTCTGGCGGGCGGTGAGTCCGGACGGGGAGGAAGAGCCCAGTGACGGCCCAGCCTCAACCTGCCGCCCTGCGAGGGTCAAGTCGAAGGTCACCGGCTCCCACACACCCGAATAGCCCTCGCGCCCGCAGGCCCATCCCGGCCCGGGGCTCCGGCCTGAAGTTCTGGGGCCTGCCCTTGACTCCTTCCGGGCTGCTAGCTCCGGGCAGAAGTCAGAGGTCAGGGTAAAGGTGACCCAGAGTATGAACATGCGCCTCTGCCGCCCCTCCTGCGCGCCCACCCTCTCCCCAGCCACTTCTCTCCGTTCCTAGTTCGCTCTTGGCACTTTCGGTTCTCCAGGTCCCCCACACTTGCTTCCACACGCGAGCAAAATGTCGCCGCGGGGACGCCTTCTTGGGGAGAGTTTAAAGCGTGAATTCCCCCTGGAAGCCAACATTTTTGGAAGAATTAAACATTTTCACTGGGCGCCTGGTGCCTGCTCGGACCCACTCACTGTCAAGGGCGGGGACTTGGGTGGGAGGCCGGGCGGCATGCTTATGGAAATTAGCTCTTTCTGTCTTACAGAGCAGTGCTGAGTTTAAGTGTATGTGTAAAGCCAATGATCCAATTTGACTGCTTCAGCCAGTTTTGAAGGCAGACGTCTTTTTATAATGCAGGCTGTCCTGCTTTTAAACCAGCAGATTGTAGGTTAAATAGCCAGGGAAATGTTGAAGTGGTACGTTTTTCATGTTTCAATAGTGACAAACCACACTTCTCTCCTCTATTGTGAGAAGCACTGACAACAAATACATTTTTGTCCTAATGGTGTGATAAAATATACTGTGGATTCTGTAGATTTCCTGAATTACACTTAGGTTAAATGAGAAACAAGATTGCTAAACTTGGGTCAGAGACTTTTCTGGTGTTTTGTACCTTTTCTACAGTTTTTTTTGTGTGTGCACATATGCGTTTTCCCATCCACAGCTGAGACTTTTCTTCCTGAGATACAGCTGCCATTCGTTCTAGATGTCTGTAGACATCTTTTTGTTTATGCTTGTTTCTTGTTCCATAAAAAGTCCTGAGACCCTCTTCCTCTAAAAAGTTAAAACCCACATATTTCAGGTCAGTGTTCTGTCTTTCTCTCGGGGGAGTTTTTTTTTTCTTCTTCCTAGAGGATCTAGACATAAAAAAATTAAAGTCATGAATTTGGGAAAATTCAAGGAATCAGAGCCAGACTTGCAGAAGAATCCTTGTCTTTGCAGCAGTTGGAAAACAGTTTTATGGACACGTTGCGAGTTTGACATAACTGAAATGATAATTGTGCTAGTGGTGGGGAATTTAGGACTCAGTAATTTTGTAGAGCTAATAGAAGAAATGGAATGATTAGTTAAGTAATTCTTATTATCCACACAGTTGGCCAATATACATAGACAGTATTTTCAGATCTTCATTGTGGTTTCCAAGGACTTTGACCTTGACTTATTTATTTATTTTTTTTCCCATATATATATATTTTTTTGAGACAGAGTCTCACTGTGTTGCCCGGGCTAGAGTGCCATGGCATCATCCCAGCTCACAGCAACCTCAAACTCCTGGGCTCAAGCGATCCTCCTGCCTCAGCCTCCCCAGTAGCTGGGACTACAGGCATGCGCCACCATGCCCGACTAATTTTTTCTATATATTTTTAGTTTTCCAATTAATTTCTTTCTAATTTTAGTAGAGACAGGGTCTCCCTCTTGCTCAAGCTGGTTTCGAACTCCAGAGCTCAAACAATCCACCCGCCTTGGCCTCCTGAAGAGCTAGGATTGCGGCGTGAGCCACCGCGCCTGGCCAACCGTGACCTTTTTTTAAAATTTGAAATACCCTAGCTGCTTTAAAGTCTTTAAGAACAGTTGAGGGATTTGAATTTCAAGCATAAGAGAAATAGTGGGAACACCTCTAAAATGGACACACATAGATATGTATGTACATATTTAACTTTTTAAATCTTGAAATAATTTCAAATGTACAGAAAAGTTTCAAGAATAATACAAAGAATTCTCAAAATCCTTCCCTAAATTTCACCACCTATTAACAGTTTGATACATTTGCTTTATGTCTATGCTTATATACTGTCTTTCTGAACCATTTGAAAGTTGCAAACATGCCCTTTACTCCTAAATAATTCAGTGCGTATTTTAAAAGAACAAGGAGGTTCACTTTTCTAACCATACTATACTTGGCAAAATCAGAAAGTTTAACAATGATACAGTGCTATTTTCTAATCTGCAGACATTCAAATTTTGCCAACTGTCTCATTACTATTGTTTATAGCAATTTCTCTTATTGTAGAATACTCCAGATGCCTTACATAGAGTTTTCATGTCTCTTTAGTCTTTGTTAGGAAAGTTCCTCAGTCTTTCTTTAGCTTTGATGACCTTGAAATTTTTGAAGAGTATAGGCCTCCTATTTTATTGACTGTCACCCAATTTAGGTTTGTCTGGTGTTTCCTCATGATTAGAGGTTATTTTAGCAGGAATATGGCAAAAGTGATACTGTGTTGTCAGTGCGTCTTATTAGGAGGCACATAATGGTGGTTTAGCCCATTATTGGTGATGTTAACTTTTAGTTACTTGGCTAAAATGTTGTTTGCCAGGTGCTGTCAACTTACTACTCCTCCCTTGGTAATTTTTAACTAATTTTGGGAAGATACGTTGAGACTATGTAATTCTCCTGTTTCTCATGAAACTTTTACCCACTAGTCTTAGCATCTGTTGATGATTCTTACCTGAGAAGTGATTACTTTGATGCAAAATGGTTATTTTCTAATTCCATCATACCTTCTACATTCATTAGTTAGCATTCTTCTATAAGGAAGAACATTCCCTTCTTGCTTATTTATTTATGGATTCATGGATCCTTATTTAGTAGGTTATAATCTGTTACTACTTTATTTATTTTTATGCTGAATTTGTCTCATATTTGTAATGTGGGAGCCCATTCAATCTGGCTCTTCTTTACATGCATTTATGATGTCATAAAGTCAAAATAGCTAATCTCAAATCCCTACTCTTGAAATTTAAAAAAATTTGTTCTGTAGCTAACCATGAATACATTTAGGAAGAAGATGCACTTCCCAAAAAACATGTTTTTAAAAATAAAGTTAAGAATGGTATTTAAAAGATTACTTTAAACTGTTAATGCGACAGTGTGAATCTAGTTAGCACTACTAAACTGTACACTTAAAATGGTTAAGATGGTAAATTTTATGTGTTTTTTTGCCACAATTCTTTAAAAAAGAAAAAGATTATCTTAAACTGTTAGAATGTTAGTTCAGTGACTTGCTTCTGTTATCTAAGTTCCATTTTCAGTTTTGACTGTTTTGTGCTATTGAGCAAAGTCCTTCATCTTTGTAGGGGGGATGTTCCCAAAGTCATCTATTAACAAAGGTAGTTTTTACATCTACAGTAAAAAGCTAGAGAACACACTAAGAAGAAAATAGGTAGGCATTTGCAATTAGTTGACATTCTTGCAGGGATATTAATCTGAATTATTGTTATTTTATTAACGTGTTTTTGAAATTTGTTGACTAATAAGAAGATGCCAAAAAATATTTTATGTGGAGAGTGAAGCAACACTTTGAAGGTCGTTCGAATGCTATTGCTAGTCTGTTTATTGCCAGACCAGAAAGAATCAGTATTCAGAAGCTATGGAACTGGTATGAAGGAATATGGCATTTTTCAGAGTCCACTGCCTAGCATTAATGAATGAGATTGAGCTCTATAATTTGCATGCAAATTTTAATTTCTTTTGAAAGAAGAAAGAGAGCCAACTTTGGCATGGTTCTAAAAGAAAATTTATTTCATAAGGTGAATTCAGTAAAATTATGCTGCCTGCCAATATGTCTAGTAAGAGTCTTGTCTGTTTTTAAAGTGAAGTAAATTAACTGTTTTTAATATTATAATCAATGTCATATGAGATTTCTAGTCATGATTAAAAACTGCTGTATTTTATTACTAAAGAGGTTAAAGTATGGAAATGTAACATACATTTTATTATTACAAAATGTATGTTAAGATAGGGATGAGTGACTTTATATATTATTTATCCTTTTGAGTAGGACTTGGAAAAATTTTATAGCTTATTCCTGCCTTTTTTTTTTTTTCCAAGTTAGAAGCAAAAAGACGTTTATTTAAGTGAAAAAAGCCAGGCATAGAAAGTCAAATATCTCATGTTCTTACTCATAAGTGGTTGCTTAAAAAATGAACACACATGGATGCAGAGAGTGGAATGATAGAAAATGGAGACTTGGAAGGGTGAGGAAGTGGGAGGGGGGATGGATGGTAAGAAATTAGTTAATGGGTACAATATACATTAATTGGGTGCTGGATGCTCTACAAGCCCTGACTTGACCACAACACCATCTATGCATGTAACCAAATTGCACATGTACCCCATAAATTTGCACAAATAAAAAAACTTAGTTTCCAAAGAGGGTTGGGGTAGGGGTGCAGGTTAAAATATTCTTACTGTAATACATTAGGTTATGAGTGGTTTTGTAAGGGTAAAGGAAGTAGGGAGTTCGATTCCAGCTTTTCTTCTTTTTCTAACATCTGTGGTAGTGAACTGTGTGAACATACAGTTGAAGTCACAGCAGGAACTCTGAAAAGCAAAAGCAACGTCAAGAACTGTTGAGGTTGAAGCAAGGTGTGATGGTGTGCACCGGTAAGACCCACCTACTCGGGAGGATGAGGCAGGAGGGTTGCTTGAACTCAGTCAGGAATTCTAGGCCAGCCTGGGCAACATAATGAGACCCTGTCTCAAAAGACAAAACGAAAGAACCAAAACTGTTGAGGTTGAATAAGAGAAGGACCAAAATGCGTTCCTTGGACTTAGCCATAATAAAGTTCTTGGTAACTTTGAAGAGACTAATTTCAGTGTTGTGGAAGTGAAAGCCGGTTTGGTATGAATAAGGGAGAAAAAGGGAGGTAAGGCAGTAGAGTTCATGTCAGTGGACTTTATTTTCAAGAAGTTTGGCTCCAAAAGGGTGCAAAGAGGATTGTAACCTCTTTAAACCATGCCCACAGGTATACAAGAAGTATACCACTATTAATAATATCTTATAAAGGCCAATCAACTTGATGTGAGTGTGTGGCTAGTATGACAAAAATCTTGTCTCATTTTACTTTTTGGAACCAAGTCTAATCACTAGTGTAGATAAGTTCTCTAGAAGCATGATGGTATATCTGTTTTTCTGATTTAATAAGTTTGTATACTGTTCAGGTACCCTATACGTACTTAGGCGATTAAGTTATCAATGACATAGAGATAGTTGCTTTTTAGTTTTTTATTATTTGGGGAAACTTTTTCACTTAGTCAATAAATATCCATTGAGTGCCAGCTAGGTACCAGCCACAGACATAGGTACTGAGTTCACAGTGGGGAACAATTCAGACCTAGTCCCTGTCCTTTGTGCAAATAGACTAAGGAAGAGAGATATTGAACATATCATTTTAAGTGTGATCAATGTTACAGAAAGAATGGGTAGAGGGTGTTTGGGAGAGTATAATGAAGAAGAGGGTTAATCTAGTTAGGAGGCTGGAAAACACTGAAAGGATATTTGTGAAATTATTTTGTAAATTGAGGTGCTTTAAGCTATTGTTGTCGTGTGATAAAGTAATACATAAAGGTGAAGGATTTTCTTCAGATGAAAACATCACTTCATTTTTGAGTTTTGTCTATTTTAAATCATTTGTTTATTGTTTTAATTCTGTTCATATCGTATACCTTCTTATTAGCTCCGTGTTTTGCTCTTTTAATATGGCATTATTTTCAGGGTTAAACTAGAAACAGAAATGAAAGCATCAATCACATTAGTTTGATTATTCAAAATTCAAAAGAAAAGAGTTCATGTGGATTCTGCCTAAAGTAAGGTGAAACATGCTAAAGGAGCCCTGGACATTAAGAAAACTAATTCTGGAGTAACTTTACAATGTGTAAAGGAAGATCTATAGCCTTCTTGTTTTAATTCCTGACAATTCTGAAGGGCCAGCTCCAGGGCTCCCTTGGGATCAGCTGAGATCTTTGTTGTGGCTGTATTGCGGTTCAACTTCTCTCATTGCCCAATCCTACTCCTTGATCTTCTCACTGTTTCCACAACTTTGCCTTTTCCAGAATGTCATGTAGTTGGAATCACTCAGCATGTAGCCTTTTCAGACTGGTTTCTTTCACTAAATAATATACATTTAAGGTTCTTCCATGTTTTTTCATGGCTTGATAGCTCATTTCTTTTTACTGCTGAAAAATATTTCTTTGTATGGATATTTATTTATTTAGCCACACACTGAAGGACATTTTGGTTGCTTCCAGGTTTTGGCAATTATGAATTAAGCTGCCATATACAGGTTTTTATGTGGACGTAAGTTTTCAGCTCATTTGGATACATACAAAGGAGTGCAATTACTGGATTGTATGGTAAGAGTATGTTTAGTTTTGTAAGAAACTGCCAAACTGTCTTCCACGTGACTATACCATTTTGGATTCTTATCAGCAGTGAATGTTGTTCTACATCCTTCCTTACTAGCATTTGTTATTATGTTTTGCATTTTGGCCATTTTAAGAGGTGTGTAGACATTGTTTTACTTTGCCAGTTCCCTGCATATTATGTTGAACACCTTTTCATATGCTTATTGGCCATCCAATAGTTTCCTTGGTGAGGAGTCTGTTCAGAGCCTCTCCATTTTTTGATCAGATTTTTCATTTCTTATTATTGAGTTTTAAGAGTTCATCATATATTTTAGATAACAGTCCTTTATCAGATATGTATTTTGCAAATATTTTTTTCTCAGTTTTGGCTTGACTTCTCATTCTTTTGATGAAGAGGTTTTTTAAAAAGAATGTTCAGTTCAATTATTGGGCATCTGCTCTGTGCTAGTTACTGAAGTAGAGGCTGGGGTTCTAATGGTAAAAAAAAATGGCCTCTGTACTCAGTATCGAGTGGGGAAGACAAGACAATCAAGTGCTATAATGAAGGCAATTACAGGGTACCATATTGGTGCTAGCGAAGCTAACTAGTCTGAGGAGATCTAAAAAAGGCTTTCACATATAGGTAACATTTCTTGAGCGTTTAATATGTTCTAGGCACTACTTCAAGAGCTTTACATTTACGAATTTAATCCTCACAACAACTCTATGAGATCATTATTGTCATTCCCACTTTATAATCAGAGAGCTGAGGTACAGAGATATTATGTTGGAGGTGGGATTCAAACTCAGGCATGGTGGCTCCAGAGCTTGTACTCTTTCCCACCGCAGCTGTACTAAAGCTTTTGGAGGAATTGGCCTTTAAGCAGAAAGCCTAAGGATGATTAATTGGAAGTTAACCGAGTAACGGGAAGAGATCCTCTAGGCAGAGGGAACAATATGTGGGAAGGTTGGAAATCTGAGAGAGCAGGGCAAGTTCAGGTATCTGAAAATAAGGTATAAGTGGAGTGGGGAATATATGATTAAAAAATAAAATAAATACCTGGTAAACCAACGTAAGGAATCTAGTTTACCATATCCAGAGGGGGCAGGAAGCAATTGAAATGTTTTAAGCTGGGGAATAACATGTTAGATTTGTGTCATGGAAAGATCACTGAGAGAAATGGATTGGAGGGAAGCAAAATTGTAGGTAGAGACAAGTTGGGTTGGATGTTAGGGTGGAAAGCTTTCTCACAAAGAGATTAGGATCTATGAAAGTAAAAACATGTATTTTACCTTCTTAGAGGGGAGAGAGTAAAGGGAGGTGGGGAGAGCAGGGAGACAGGGTGGCATCCTAAAGAAAGAGAAGGGGGGTGCTGGCACTGAGGCCAAGTGGCTTGCTGATTTTAAGGGGGATGAAGAGAAAAAAAATCATGATGGCTGTTAGTTTGATAAGAAAAGTGGCAGCAGGATGTCAAAGTCCAAGAGTTGGTTTCCCCAACTTTCCTTGAAAGTGTGACTCTGCCGTCAAGACAAGTTGGGTTGGGAGACTGTTGGAGTAATATAGAAGGATAATGGCCTGCACTAGGATATTGATATTGATGATGGAGAGAAGTGAACAGATTTAGGAAAAGCTCTATTTAGAAGGAAGAATTGTTACGACTTTAGTGGTTGGGTGGATTTGGGGGTTGAGAGAAACCCAGAGATGACTCTCAGATCATGGTCTGGGCAGCTTGGTAGAGAGTGGTGCATCCCCTGAAGATGTCTAGAGGAGAAGCAGTATGGAAAGGGGCTGGAGGAACAGAGGGGAAAGATGATTAAGGTGTGAATTTGCTGAGTTGGAAAGTGTTTGATGAGATAGGCAAGTTAAGCACTTAGATATGCAGATGTAACCTCATTATAAGTCTAGCACATAGAAGAAAGAAATATATATTGGAATATATATACACAATATATAAAATATATTTCAGTGTGTGTGTGTATATAAAATTTGTGCATCATTCTTATATACGGAGTAAATTACGCCATGGAAGTCAGAAGGGATAGTCAATAATTTGAAACATTGCTGAGAGAACAATAAGGAAAAGCCTGAAAAGTTCTGTTGGTAATTTTGGTGAGTGCAGAAACTAGATGCAAGTAATTGAGGCATGAATGGGAGATGAGGAATTAGAGAAGATGGTAGCTTGAGTAGAATGTGAGGTAGCTTTTAATTTGGGGATTGTTGAAAATTGGGAGAACTTCAGACATGTTTAAATACTGAGAAGGAACCAGGGGACAGGGAGAGGTTGGAGACATTACTGAGTGGGGATTACAGGAAGAATCAAGAGTAGATCAGACCCAGGAGGAAGGAGCCCACAGCAGCTTCCATTGTGATAGGGTAGAGACAGGAATTTCTATGTTGCGTATCAGGAAGGGGAAGCAGGTCTCCACTGATGGCTTCAGTTTTCATTGTGAAGTAGAAAGTGAGGCTGTCGTCTGAGAGGGGGCAGAATGTGTTGGCAGTTTGAAAAGGTCAGGAGAGGATATTTGAAGTAGTTGCTATTGGAGAGAGAGAGTGCGAACAAGGAAGCCATGGTAGCATTGCTAGGCAGTTTGGAGGGTTCAGGTAAGGCTGGTGACCAAGAATTTATGGATGCCACTAGCCTGCATTAATTTATGTTTAAGTAGCAATGTTTGAAGAAGATTCCTTTCTGGCAGTTATCTTAATAAGTATTACAATCAGTTATGTTTAAATATTGAAATTTGGCTCCTTTTCCTCCCATAACTATTGTTAAAAGAGGGTCCTAAAGTGTAGAGAGGTAATGGGTCATAAGATAATAAAATGCAAAATTTTTTCCTTTAAAACTTTTTCAGTATTAGACATGTACTTTTTGACTCCCTAGTCATATTCTATACCACTCTTCTACTTAAAATAGGATTTTAGAGTTACAGAACTTTTAGAGCTGAAAAAGAGGCCTTTGAATCATATTTTTCTTTTCTTTTTGACCAGTGCTTATTTTTTTTTTTTAAAGCAGGAGAATATTTGCCAAATGAAATCTTACAGGAATGATCCATATATAAAATAGCTAAAGCTGGTAATTAAGAACTCAAATGCTGGAATCAGACTACCTGGACTTAGAATAACCTGGCTCTGCTCCCTACCTTTGTAGCCATGGAGCTCTTCTTCATCTGTAAAGTCAGGGTAATAATAGTACCTGCATCATAGAATTTTTATGAGTTTTAAATAAGATACTATGTATAAAACTGCTTACTATAGTGCTCTATCAATGTTAATTTGGTTAAAGCATAGCTGGCGGGGCATTCTAACTGCCCTGCATGGCTGGTCCCCACCTTATCCTATGTGGTGACTCCTGAGGTGCCTTCCTGTAACCATTCTGTGGAGTATAATTTGAAAGTCTCCAATTTAGTTCATCCCTCTCAATTTGTGAATGAAAAAACTGGACTCCAGACTGAGGAATAACATTTTAAAGGTCACAGACTAATTTATTCTGCTCTAGGCTCCATACAGCCTTTAATGCTGAATTAAGCTGCATAACATGCCTAAATGCTCTAGCTTCTCTCTGGGTGGTATCTGAGAAATGGAAGATTCCAACTCAGAACACTGAGTTAGAAGGAAGTTTAATATTTGAAAAATTATAAAGGGAGTCAATTAATAAAGTAATATAGAGTACCTTTATGATGTATATAATGCTTAGTAAAAATTGATATCTGAGTGGGTCCTTGAATATATTCTTTTGCTGTTTACTCTTATAAATCTAATTTTAAGCAGTCTTCTAAAAAAAATATACAGTCTCCCACTGGAAGTTCTAAAAACCTTGACAGTTCCTTAGAACTTCTCGATTTATCTTTTGATAGAACTGTAATTTACAGCAAATATGGGCCTTCTGCCACCAAATCTTGGATTTATTCTTCAAATGGTGATGGGAACCTCATAATAATTTTTATGGTAAATGATTTGTGAAACATAATCAAAAATATAGTGTCTGATATATATTGGTAATAAATAGTTTGTTGCTGGCAATTCTTGTGAAATGTGATTTAAATCATAAATTATGCCATTGGTTCTTAATTACAAAGTCCTTTACAAGATAAGGTGCTCTTCTGATTAAAAAAGAGAAAAGTACCATGTAATTAATTCTATTAATAGTGATGTAAATTGGAAAAGAAACATTGTTTTAGATTCTGGGGATACAAAAGTGAATAGGCATGACATTTGCTTTCTAAGAACTTTCATTCTATCCCAGGAATTGTGAATTGTAAATTGCTACAACTTTTCTGAAGAACAGTGTGTGTTAGTCATTATCACAAGCCTTAAAAGTACGCCTTATCTCTTGATCTAACACTTCTAGGAATTTGTCATAGGAAAAGAATCTTAAGATGTGCGTAAAGATTTCTACTTTTAACTTTACCTCCTTTTTTGAGAAAATTTTTATTTGTAAAGAAGAAAAAGTTATACAGATAAGTACATGATTTGACAGCAACAAAAATCTCATTTTCTCCCCTGTCCTTGCTCCCTTTGAGTAAAAAAAAGGGAGAAAAAGGACAAGAAATGTCATCCATTGCTACATAATGCAGTGGTTCCTTTCTCTGGCATATCCTACGATGGTGTCCTCCTTTTCCTCCTCCCCCCCTCAGAGTGGTATGGGTCTGGAGGTATTCCTACCCCTGGGGGTCTCTGTGGGATTGGGTCCATTGGGAGTAGAGGGAGTTTAGAGGGCTGAGTAGAAGGTTGGGCATGAAGTAGAGGTAGATATTTTAGGGGAAGAAGGATTTCTATCTTGTTGAGGGTTCCATGGAATCTGGCTTTGTCTCCTATGGAAGAGAGCAGCCAGAATAATTGATATTTATAATTGAAAAAAACATAATTTATAAAAGCTGATAGTAATTGTGTAACCAGCACCATTGTCCTGTACCAGGCGTCCTTTCATTCATACCCTTCCTTGTAAGTTTCCAGCTCTGGGTAAATTTCATACTGTGCTCTTTGCACTCCAACTCTGGAATTTAAGATTATTACCGAATTGAGCCATACAACCATGCCATTTGATCCACAGTGCCTCTTTTTCTCGTTTCTATTTTCCACAAGGGTAATTCTAAAATTTCTTCTTTCCTCATCCCTGTGGTGCCATTCCTCATCTTTTCACATGACAGGAACACCTAAACTTCCTTCTTTTTCTCCACTTGGCTCTGTACTTCATGATCTGTAGCCTTCAATGGTTTGAATCTCTTCACTATTTGAAAAACTGTTCTATCTTATTTATAATTGTATATGGCCAAGTCTTATTTCCTGTGGAATCTTTGAACATAGGGACCATTTCTTGTTCATCCTTTGTGTTCCTGGTGTTTGAAATTATTCCAGATGACCATGAATGATTGGAGGTCTCTTAATAGTCTACAGTAGATAGGGCTGGATATTAGTTGGCTCCACGAGATTGTCTGTAAGTTTCCTTTTTTTTTTTTTTAATTTAGTAGCATATTTGAACAGTTGAAGCCCCAGCAAAATTGCTGTTTAGTATCATATTTTAAAAACAGATTTTCATTATCAATTATTTTGATATTGATTACATTTTTCCTGAAGCAATAGAATCAACTTTAGTAATTTATTTCAAACCTGTTGGTTCTGGATATACTGTACTCCTTAGTAGGAGGAGTATAGCATGTAACTGAATGTTATTGGTAGTAGAATTTGACCAGTTCCTATTTAGGTAATTAATATGTTCTCTCTAAGGATTTTAAATTTAGCTATATAGCAGTTTCTCATTAGACATAGATTAGTGGGAAAGTTGTTTTGGAATAATTAAATTATTTTTTAACAATAGAAAGCTAATTTGCATTTTCAGTTTTTATTAGGTAAGAGTATTAGTAGTATAGTGATAGATACAAATAGCTGAATTTTTACTGTTGATTAAATAGCAATTTTTGCTATTTAATACATAAATTTATAGAATTGAATATTGTGTACAGAATAGTTTTCTTTAAAGCACATATGCTTAGCAATTAGAGGAAAAACCTAAGATAAAAAACCTAAGATATTCTTTTCTTTTTTTTTCCTTTTTCTCTTTCTAGGCTTCGTCGCTCCGATTTCAGAGTACCCTGGTAATAGCTGAGCATGCTCATGATTCCCTCGCACCCGTTACTTTAAATACCATCACTGCAGCCAGAAGTCTTGGAGGTGAAGTGTCCTGCTTAGTAGCTGGAACCAAATGTGACAAGGTGAGAAATTTTTAAGGTCAGCCATAGCAAATATAATCTCCATCAAAAGACAGGGAAAGATGGCAACAAAGAATTATGCTGAGGACCATAACCCAAACTGGGCTCTAATCCTCATTAAATGGCCAGTGTCACAACTATTACTATGTGTGAAAAAGGAACTAAAAGGTTTGCTCACTAAGCATTTTATCTTTTGAAATGAGGTGGAATACTTGATTTAGTTCCACTGGCACCATCATGTGCCATCAGGTACCAAGTAGAATGATCGTATTTGAGTCCTCTTAGAGGTTAATAGCTGATCCCATTTTTGTACTGATGAATATACTTGCTAATTGCTTCTAATTCCTGAAAGTGGTAAATCTGGACAAAGTATTATGGGTATGAATTTTTAATTGGTAGAAGAATTCAAATGTAAGTATGAATCTTTCCAAACTATAGCTGGTACTAAAAGATATTCTTGGTTTTTGTTGTTGTTGTTGAAGTAAGACGATGATAGCTTTGGAAACTAACCCCCTGGAAAGGTGCTGTAATGTGATTTGCAGGGCCTGTGCCACTGGGCTGCAGTATATAGTAGATGATTGCTTCAGTTAAGCTTGCACAACTTGAGCCACCAATTCCCTCTCACACAAGTGTGTAGTCGGGGGCTTAAACCTCACAGAGAAATAGATCTGGAGAGTATGTTTCCTTTTTAGAGGATTTTATTTATTTTTTATTGAATAATTGATGCAGAGCATGTGATAATATAGGTTCAGAATCCTGGTGTTCCTTCTGTTTAATTTCTTAAATGAAAATCCATTATCTTAAAAGAATGTATTCTAGCAGGTTTAGGATTAGTTATGTGGATTTCTTTACCTAATTCCTACTAACCACTATTGAATCTTTTACAGTTGATATTAACCACAACATATGATGATATGGTTAAACTCTTTTGGTTGCTCTGTCTTCAGATATATACAAATTCTGGATTTGTTTGTTTTGCTGTGATTTTAAATAATTATTGTAATATTACTTTAAAAATATTTGAAATGATAATTACACTATTTTGAGAAAAAACAAATCATCTCTGCTCAGTTACAATCTTATCATGTCACATTCTAATTTTAAAGAAAAACAACTAGTACCTGTATAAAGAGACTGCTAATAGCCTAGGCAGAGTTCAGTTTTTTATATACTGTTTTCTTTAGCTATTTATTGTAAACAGCAAGTAAGTCTTCTGTGGAGTACCAGAAGTTTTTGCCAATAAAGGAAAAGATAATTTCAGTGGAAAAGTTCTGTCCCGTTTTATATCCTAGGCTGCTATACAACTACTTTGCAGTTAACTGGGTTTTTTAAACTGGAAATTCTCTTAGAGAAAGTAAATGCAGACGTATCCTCTGTAGTGTAAGATGGTGTGCTGGCCAATGCTTGTTTCAGCAGAGGTACTTTTGCACTGTATCTTTTCTTCAGTGAATACTGTGGTGACTTACAGTCCTTTGAGGAGGGCAGGAGGCACAGCCTTTTACACCCACTTATCAGTGAATCAGCGTGGAGGTAAACAAGGAGACAGAAGATAATGTGATGGACATGACTCTGCTAAAGCAGAAGCCACTCATACCGTATTAGAGATACTTTAAAAGGGGAATCTAATTGCCTTCTGTACACAGAAAGAAAATCTGAATAGTCAGAAAGTTTTCTTAGAACCCCATCCTGATTCCAAACAGGAAAAATGAGGAATTAAAATAGAAAATATTTTGCTTTGTCATAGATAAATATATGTGTATGGGCAGGAATTCAGTGGTTGACAATGGGCTGTTACATAGGATTTTCTCTGTTGACCAGGGTTATTAATTTTAATATCAACAGAAATTATTATTGCCAAGTCAAGTGCAATAGACTGTAAACTAGGATGGTTGAGTCCTGTTCTTTACCTCTAAGAAACCCTAAGTCTAAAATGTATTGCTGTGTTATTGCAGGAAAGAGAACCCCATTTTCACTATCTCTAAAATGATAAACCTATACTTGCGTTGAACCAAAAGTAAAAAGCACAAAGTTTACAACTAAATTTGAATAAAGAGCCATGTTGATTTTGGTTTGTCAATTAGTACTTTTCTTTTTCAAAGCAGGAATTTTTGTTGAAATTCATGTGGTAGGACTACGTAAGGTCATCAGAAGTAAGAGCTATTGGCATAAGATATTCTTTGTTAGGAAATATTTTTTAATTTCTAAGTAGCCCTTTTGCTAATATGAGTGATTTTTATAATTAGTCATTAAGATATTATGCTCTGTTGAAATTTGTAGTGGTGGCTCTCTTAGTATGTATCTGATAGATGGATAACTAGGAATTTATCTCTTAATCACAGGTGACACAAGATCTCTGTAAAGTAACAGGTGTAGCAAGAGTTCTGGTGGCTCAACATGATGTGTACAAAGGCCTCCTTCCAGGTGAGATTTTCCAGTGGAAGAAATGTAGTGTCTAAGTTATGCTTGAATATAAGAACATGAAAATATTATGAAATGTGTTTTATCAACTGTGTTTAATTCTCAGAGGAACTGACGCCATTGATTTTGGCAACTCAGAAGCAGTTCAATTACACACACATCTGTGCCGGAGCATCTGCCTTTGGAAAGGTGAGAGGACCGAGAATGTGGAATCTGATGTCACTACTTAGAAGGGTTAGATTTCATTGTGCCAAAAATGTACTACACACTTTGTGTAGATAGCCAATCCTGATTTATCTGAATTAATGTGGTAGTTTTTCTAAAATTCTTTCAAGATTTTATCATAATCTCTGATGAAATGCCATTTTCAGGTTTTTAAGTTTTGTTGTGGAGAAAACTCTATTTAGGCTACTTTAAATTATGTTTATTTAAAAACGATGTTGAGTTTTGTGTGCATGTGTGTGTGAGAATGTCATTCGTATTAGTAGCCTATCTTAAGAGATGGTTTATTTGAGTGGCTGATGGATATTTAGAAAGGTCAAATTCTACCTACTTGAGGAAGTTGGAAAGGGCTGTATGGTCGTTGAAGATATTCTTGGGGTAAAGAAAGCTGTAATCCGATCGTGTGCACTGCGGTGTGTCTGAAGAAAGGATGTCTGTCAGATGGGTAGTGGCCTACGTGAAGTTAAAAAGGAGGGGTAAGGGGAGCACAAGATGAACAATTTGTCAGTGGACCTTTCTTGCTTTCTCTAGCCACAGGTGTTATCCTAGCTCCATTTTCTTTTATTTCATTTTTAATAAGCTACAGTTTTTAGTCTTTATTTTTACTTTGAAAAACTATAAAGTAAGTTATACACAAATATGTTCATATTAGAAAGGATGCATACAATACAGCAGTATGTAGAGCAGGTTATCAAAGTCCTACCTTCTGATTTCCATCTTTTCCCTTTTCAGGAGTACAACTGTTGACAATTGTATGTTCTTTTATGCCTCTTTCTATGGATTTTAAAATTGTAATGCGTGTACAAACATATATTCTTTACTTCTAAAATAGGATAATATAGCATGAATTGTTTTGTGACTAGTGGCTTTTATTTAAGAGTATGAGTTGAAAATATTAGCTTGTAATATGTCTATCTCTTTAAATTTATTTTTATTTTTAACTTAGTTAATTTAGTTTTATCTATTTTGAGAGATGGGGGGTCTCGCTATGTTGCCTAGGCTAGCCTTGAACTCCTGAGCTCAAGCAATTGTATGGCATCAGCCTCCCAAGTAGTTGGGACTACAGGCACGCACCACTATGTCTGGCTTGCCTCTTTTTTTATGGCTGCATAATAGTCTATATTTAGCCAAGGACAGTTAGCTTGTTTGTAATTTTTTGCATTTATAAATTTTGCTGCAAGGAAACATCCCTGTGGATATGTGTTTGTATACATGTGCTAGGATTTATTTAGAGTAGAGTTCTAGAAACGAATTCGCTAAATCAAAGGCTATATGGTTTAAAAATTTTGATACATATTGCTAAATTGCCAACACTTGCTATTATATATTTGAATACTTTTCCCCCTAATCTGATGGGTGAAAAGATCTTTCTGGACCATATCATCTCTGAGAGTTTTGATTCTATCTTGGATGATTGAAAATATTTCATGGGTCTTGAGCTTCTGTGGTGACAGTTCACTTAAAAGATTGTTAGACCAAGAAAGGATGTGTGTTGTGTCTTATTATTACAGATTTTAGTACTCTGGACTTGATTGCTATATTGTAACAATGGGAATTTTCAGAATAAGAGTCACATAATAGTAGCTGATCCTGCAGCCTGTGAATGGGTTTGGAATGAGAGAGTCCATCAGAAGAAGCTAAACAATTTGCTCTATGACAGTCCTTTACCAGATCTGGTTTTCAGATAACACACTTTTATACTGGTATACTAGAATTTTAAAATCTGTGGGTTTTTTTGTTCATGAAAAGAACACAATAGTTGCTGCTTCTCCGCCCGGAAACTATGTGATCGAGCCTATTGGGTAGTATATATTTTTTAAGAGATAGATATCTGTGTACCATCCATCCTCTCAGAACATTTAGCTGGAAGATCAGATCCAGAAAAATACGCCTTTAAGCACCATGGTAAATTATTTTCAAGGTATGCTAAAATAAAACAAAGGATAATGAAAGTACAAAAGACATTAAATTTTAACCTATTTAAGAAGTTCTAAAACTTTAAAAAGAGGCACAGTCTGTATAACATAGAATTTGTAAGAGAATCTGCTTATCCAGATAACAATATTAAAGTAGTAATTCCTTAACAGTTAAAGAAGGTGGTTCAGGAAAGAGTTACTTACTGAAACAGGCTTTAAATACTGACAAATCTGTTTTTAAAAGTAGGCATCTTTTAAACCTCTTATTTACCAAGTTAGAGCTATATTTAATGGATTTTTTTTTTTTTTTTGAGACAGAGTTTTGCTCTGTTGCCCAGGCTACATGGGCACGATGATAGCTCACTGCAACCTCAAACTCCTGGGCTCAAGTGGTCCTCCTGGCTCAGCCTTCCAAGTAGCTGGGACTATAGTTGTGCACTACCACACCCAGCTAATCTTTAAATTTTTTGTAAAGATGGAGTCTTACTGTTGCCCATGCTGGTCTTGAACTCCTGGCTTCAAGTGATCTTTCCTCCTTCGCCTCCCAAAGTGCTTTGATTACAGGCATGAGCCACCACACCCAGCCTGTTTAATGGAATTTTAATTGTTTACCCAAACCTTTTATTTTGTGTGGAATCTTAATTTTTTCTAATTGTGGTTTTACAAAGTATAGCACTTTTCAGAAATTCTTTTGTCATGGTTGAAAGAGAATTACTATATAATGTAGGTAATGATAAAATGAAAATTAGAAAACCTTTCCTATTGGCAATATAGCAGGAGGGAAATTGACAGTTGTTAGCATCAACTTATATAGAAGTACTTATTAGATATAGGGTAGGGTAGGGACACAAGAGAAACAAAAGAAACAAAACCTCTGCCCTTGGGGGTGCTTATAAATCTTATTGAAGGTTATATAGTATGTATATTAAAATTATTTTAAAACAAAATGCATATTAGTGCTAATTAATATAGTATAATTGTACATGAATATGGGAGGATGCAGAATAAAGGAGTAATTACAGGATAATACTGAGAGCAGTCTTAGAGAACAGAGAGAGTTTGGGGGCAGAGTGGGGAGAGGAACTTGAATAATGTCATACTGAGAGTGTGCCAGCAAGAGGCACTTCCATCACCTCAAGTTCGGGAGGTGCTGTGGAGTCAACTCTGTAGAAAGCAGTATAGAATTCAGTTTTTCTGTTTGTGTAGTAAAAAGCAACATTTTACTTTTTAAAATACATTTAATATACATTATCTGAAAGAGCCTCAAGTCCAGAAAGTATGGATATTCAGTCTTCACTAAGTGACTCTCCTCTGATTTAGAGCCTGGAGTCATAGAACTTTAGCCAAGAAGTGTAGAGATTCTCTTGCCCTCACTTCCATACGAAGGAACTGAGACCTGGGAACTGTGACTTTCCCCAGGACCCTGCTAGTGAGAACAAAGTTAGCATGTGTGTATTTCAGAGATGTTACATGCATTTACAGGTAAAAGCACAGCTATTTATTTTCGTTGCTCTTTTTCTACATACTGTAAGGTTTTTGGATGGGCGGTGGCAGAGAAAGAAAGATGAGCAGAGTGAAAAGGGCAAGCAAGGAGGCTTTATTGGGGGAGGAGGAAAGAGAGTGCTCCCGGACCAAGTTCACCGGTCCGGAGAGAGGGGGCCAGAGAAGTCGCGTGCTGGGAAGTGTTGAGCCAGGAAGTGTTGAGCGGGCTTATAAAGGGTTTGGAGTTGGGGGCTGGGGGTTTCTCTTAGGTGCGAACTTTTGGCTTGAAAAGTGGAGAGTTCTTTGTTACAGTTTAGGGCGAGACTCATGGGCTTCTTTTTCTTTAGGGAGGGGAGGGGTGCCCACCACCAGCCTTACACATACTAAATACACAGCTTGTTAGATTAGTGTTGATCTTTTTTTATGCAACATCAATTTAAACAACAGGTGAAATGTCTGCTTTGAAATTTTTTCTTTCATATACAATTAAGTAAATATATACAAGTATCTTTTTCAGTATTTAAGGATTTCACCACTCTTTAAAATTTTTTTCTCTTTTGTTACCTAAATTCAATAATCTAAAACCATCACACTTTGTAATTGATGTTTATTAAAGTAACTATTATATCACATAACTCAACATGTTGAGTTAAAATGGCTTATTACTATAAAACTCATAAAACTTAACATAGAGTAATGGTAGGCACTCACTTAATCTCAAAGACTTCAAAAGGCTGTGCTTGAAGTTGCGGTATGTCCAAAGATGCATGTGAAATATAAAATATTTGAATTATGATTTCTATGGAACATGCATTTGGAAGATGTCATTGCTGATAGTTTATAGCCATCCCTCAGTGTGTATGTGTGTAACTCACTGCCCATTTTGCTTTTTAGAACCTTTTGCCCAGAGTAGCAGCCAAACTTGATGTTGCCCCAATTTCTGATATCATTGCAATTAAGTCACCTGACACATTTGTGAGAACTATTTACGCAGGTGAGTACCCAAGGAAGGTAATTAATCAACATGTTAAATTTTAGTAAAAAGTGGAAATTAATCTTGTAGATAGAATTTTATTGATTGATTGATTTACTTTTAATTTTTTTTAAGGGATGGGATCTTACTCTTGCTGAGGCTGATACCAAACTCCTGAGCTTAAGCAATCCTTTCCTGCCTTGGCCTCCCAGAGTGCTAGGATTACAGGCGTGAGCCACCGCACCCAGGCCATAATCTTGTAGATAGAATTTTAAAACAAGTGATATAGTTGCTTTAAATGAACCATCTTAAAGGTTTCTGAGAAAAATCTCAGTCTAGAATTGCTGCTGGCCCATGACATGGCATTCTCTCTGATAGATCCTGAACACGGTTCTTTCCTGCCTGGTCATTCAGTATGCAGAGTTAGAGTTTTCCAGTGGTCAATAAAAATTAGATTTACTATTCAATATATATTTTTAAGTGGCATCTACAAAAGTAAAACTTTTTTTCTTTTTAATTGTATTCTTAGTCTTCTTTGCTTCTCCTCCATTTCTGTCCGCATTAAGAAATTCATTTCAGTGTCTCTTTAACTGATTGATCTATTGCTAAGCACATTGGTCTCAGGTGGGGTTGGAGAAGGCAGTGAACTCTTTGTTCTTTCTGATTAAAGTTGTGTATTTCAATATAGATGGTCAGTTCTCAAATCAGACCTTTCATCTTTAGTAATGTTTGGGGGATAGTATTTGGTCATAGTTTAGTTCACTCTTAATGTGATTGCTAATCCATGAGAAATGTCTCAAATTCTTTAAAAATCTTGGCACATCTGTACTTGTTCTTAATGCCCTATCATGTTTTCACATATATCTTCTTTAGCATGCGTAGTAGCTACATTTTTTTTTTTTTTTTTTACAGTGTGTGGCTCTGTTATTTGGTCTAGAGCAGCAGCCCCCAACCTTTTTGGCACCAGGGGCCAGTTTCATGGAAGACAATTTTTCCGTGGACCTGGGGGTGGCAGAGTGGGGAAGTGGGGTTTTGGGGGTTGGGGAGGGCGATACAGAGCTCCGATGATGATGCATGGCCCATTTCCTAACAGGCCACAGACCGGTACCGGGCCGTGCCCAGGGGTTGGAACCACAGGTCTAGAATGCAGTGGCATCATCATAGCTCACTGCAACCTCAAACTCATGGGCTCAAGCCATCCTCACATCTTGACTTCCCAAAGTGATAGGATTACAGGCCTGAGCCACCATGCCTGGCCATAGTAGCTACATTCTTATTAAGTTGTGGCAGCTCATATTTTTGAGTTACTGATTATATTGTTTTTGGAGAAGGAAGCTTTGTTCATACTCCTTTTAGGAAGAGTGTACCTTCTTAGTGTGGCTGCCTGTTCCAATTTCTTGCTTCCAAGCCTATCAGCACCTGCCCTGTATTTAAAGACATCCAGGGTTAAAATTAACTACTGATGTATTTCTTTACCACTATTGTCCTCTTTTTCCTATACTTAGTAGAGTTATAAAACAATAAGTTCGCAGTTATTTCTTGCCTTTGTGAAGTAAATTCAAAGCCTCTGTTTTGTTGCTTTTTAAAAATAAATTGTGTCTTTCAGGAAATGCTTTGTGTACAGTGAAGTGTGATGAGAAAGTGAAGGTGTTTTCTGTTCGAGGAACATCTTTTGAAGCTGCGGCAACAAGCGGAGGTAGTGCCGGTTCAGAAAAGGGTGAGTGTTCATTTGGGGTTTTTTGTTTTTGTTTCTTATTTTTTTTAGTTCGTAGATTGTATTATAATAAGAGATGACCTCTGCTTAAATTCGTAATGCAGAGTATTTGAAATGAAGGTTCAATCTAAATGATATTCCCAAACTTATACAAAAATAAGAAATACTTATAATTTATGTCTTTTTCACATCATCTTTGGTACTTGGATAGCTGCTTTGGTAGATCAAGGGGCTGGAAGAGAGAGGATCCATTAAGATTAATGTGTGATATTGACATTAAGGTTTTTGACTCTCGTCACTTTTCCTATTACAGTATTTGATTCAGTATACTAGAATGTAATAATAGTAAATGTGTAGAGGGTATTATGCTTTAACACATACAGTGTCTTATCTGAACCTAATAGAAATAGGACTATTCCGTTTTTACACATAGACTCAGAGAATTAAATAATTTCTCAAAAGTCATACAGCTAATGAGGTGAAGACTGGAATCTAGTTCCCTTAAGTCTTTCCACAGAGATAACGAGATTAGGAACACAGAAAATTCACAATAATTAACAAACTTAAATTTCATGAAATTATATATTTGTTTGTTTTTGTTAAAAATAATCATTATAGAACTTGAAATCATAGTCATTGTTTTATTATATGTATCAATGTATGCAGCATCAAGTACTTCACCAGTGGGATTATCAGAGTGGCTTGACCAGAAATTAACGAAAAGCGATCGACCAGAGCTAACAGGTGCCAAAGTGGTGGTATCTGGTGGTAAGTGGAATAATATTAAAAGATTAATTTTAAATAATAATTTTTAAAGATTATGGAAACTTAAAATACTTTGATTTTTTAAAATAAATATTTGTATTTATTTTAGAGGAGCACAGATTTTTTTCCAAATGTAAGCAGTTGGAAAGTAACGAGTATTATTCCTGTTTTACCAATCGGGAAAATGAAATTACGAGCATAATGCACTATTTGGGCTTTCTATTGCACATCTAGTCACTGGCACCAGGGGGAGCATAGTATAAAAACTTGTGCATAGCTTTGCCATTGGTGTCATTTTATTATTGTTAGACCTCCATGTTATTCTGTAGAGTATGGTTGGCTTCTGAGTGATAGAAAAAAATGGTTCAAATCTCAGGGCCATCTTGTGTATAATTCCCACACTTCATTCGGCTTTGAAGATTTCCATAGTTGTCCAGGTCTTTGTGGATAACTCTTTGAAAGTTTCTTCACATTTAATATCAAAACTGTTCATATTGCATAAGACATGCTTCTTTTTGTATATTATACTCCTTATTAAAAAATAAATAAAATGCCTTTTTTAACCCCCTGACTTTTCCAAAAAATAAAGACCACTATGATTTTGAAATCTTCCCAAATTAAATCTCAAACAAAATATTTAAGCTTTCAAACAGCAAGTGGCATTGAGAAAAAATAATTTATTATTTTGAAAACATATATCTGACTCATTTATTCCAAGAAATGTTTATTGGTTATCTGTTCTCTGACAGGCCTGTTGCAAAGTGCTAGAGAAACAAAGGTGAAAGGCAGAATGTTCTTACTCTCAAGGAGTTTAAAGTCTAGTGGAATGACTTCCATTCAAATAATAATTTTATTCAGTCATCCAGAGAATATTTATTGAGCATCTACTATCTGTAGAGTTTTGCTAAATACTGCAGATAATAGCAGTGACCAAGACAGAGATGGATCCTGCAATCATAGAGTTTTTATTCTAGTGGAGAAACCTGATATTAAAGATTAGTTACACCATTAGTTAACTAATTAATTACGGTGGGGTTGAATGCTTTGTAGGAGAAGTATAGTAGTAGAGTAGATGTCAGAAAAGGTTTTATAGAGGAGGTGGCATGCTTAACATGGCAGCTATGTAATTTGAAAGTTTACTCAACTATAAAATATTGCAAAATATTTATAGAATGGAGTTTGTGCTTGCTTAATTTGTTTTTTTCATCTTTTTAAATGAGGTCGGGGTTTGAAGAGTGGAGAGAACTTTAAGTTGTTGTATGACTTGGCAGATCAGCTGCATGCTGCAGGTAAAGCTCTTTTCCTTGATAGAAAGCTGCTCCCTTTCTGTTAGAAATGTTTTTCCTTTGTTGTTTCAGTTAAGTATCAGTCACTCCGGGACACAAATTATTTTGCTTTCTGTGGTTTTCAGTTTTTCTCTCTGAAACAGTTTTTCTCAGGCTTCCAAGTAAGAGAGATAACATTCTGTGAGGAAAGGGTTTTCTAGTACTTGTTTGTTATCTATGTGACCCTCTTATATATGCCAAATCCTAGTAATTTTTTGGATTTTTTCTCATTTTTAAAATAATGAAATGTCAGCTTCAGTGCTTACTTCAGATTCAGGAATACCCTGGTTTTTCCTCTTTTTTGGTATCTTATATAAATGTTACCTATAAATAGAAATACATTTAAAACTATTTTAAGGATGGTCCAAGTGCAGTGGTGTTTATAATTAATTGATTGTCACTAGTTACAGATTCCTTTGTTCCTTTTCCACTCCCACTATTTCACTTGACTGGCCTTAAAAATATATATATATATGAAAAATTTCTTTAAAGGTACTTAAAAATTTTAGTTAACCATATATAAGAAAGATAGAATGTGTTATTAAAAGTGCATTGATAAGAATGGAATGATGTTTTTTGAAAAATACAAATTGAAATAATCGATTGGTTTTTAATTGTACAACTACTATATGAATGTATCTTCTTTTTACAAAAATGTCCCAATTCTATTATCTCTCTCTCCTTTTTGAGAGTTTTGTATATAGGTTTTTTTAATGCTTTTCTATTACATAATATGTGTACTGCTAGGAATAGTAATAATTTTGTCTGATTAAAGCTATGATATTGACTTTTTATGATCAGATTTTGATATTTCAGGGTTTTTTTCATTGATTCATTCATTCACTGAACAAATATTTATCAAGTGTCTGTTATTATATATAGCAGGCACTATTTTAGGTGCTAAGAAAATAGCAGTGAACAAAATAAATAAAAATCTCTGTCCTTGTGGAAATTATAATGCATTTCTATCTGGATGAGGCAGATCCCTTGTATTAGTTTCTTTTGGCTACTGTAATAAATTACCACAATCTTGGTGGCTTAAAGCAACAGAAAGTTTTTCTCTCTCAGTTCTGGAGGCCAGAGGTGTGTTAAAATCAAAGTGTTGGCAGGGCCGTACTCCCTCCGGGGGATCTAGGAAGTAATTTGTCCTTTTGTTCATCCAGCTTCTGGTGGCTGCCCCAGTACTCCTAGGCTTGTGGCCATGTCACTCCAATCTCTGCCTCTGTCTTCCTGTCACCTTCTCTGTGTATTGACTTCAAATCTCCCTCTGCATTCCTCTTATAAGGATACATGTAAAGGCATTTAGGGCCCACTTAGCTAATCCAGGTTAAGCTCCTTCTCAAGATCCTTAACTTTGTATCATATCCCCTGCCACACGGTAATACTCACAGGTGCTGGGGATTAGGGAGTGAATATTTCTTTGGAGGGGCCATTTTCCTGCCTGCTACAGGTACTAAACACAATAAATTAGTAAATAATGTCAGAGAGTGATAAATGCTACAGAGACTAATAGAGCGTGAGGCATAATGGAGGGGGAACATTACAGTTTAAAATAAGGCAGTCACAGTAGGCCTTCACGAGAAGGAGACATCTGGACAAAGGTTTGAAGAGGTGAGGAAGTGAGCCCTGAGGAGATCTGAGGGAGGATGTTTCAGGCAGAGGAACCAGCAAAGTGCAAAGAGCCTGTCTAAGACAGGAATGTGTCTTGCCTATTTGATGAATAGCAAAGAGGCCAGTGTTGGAATGGAAAGGGCAAAAGAGAAAGTAGCAAGAGGTAAAATTGGGAGGTAATAAGGGACCATATCACACAGGGTCTTGTAGCACGTCGTGAGGAGATGGCTTTTCTCTAAGTGAAATAGGGAACCATTGGAAGATTTGAACAGAAGAATGACATGATCTAACACATTTTTAAAGGATCACTTTGGCTGCAGTTTTGGGAATAAGCTGTTTGATGATAAGTACAGTAACAGGGAGATCAATTAGAAGGCTATTTCAGTCATCCAGGCGAGAGATACTGGTAGTTTAGACCGAGGTAGTAACAGTAGATGTGGAGAGAAGTGGTCAGTTTGGGGATACGTATTGGAAGATAGAGCCATCAGGATTTCCTGACAGACTGGATTTGGATTATGAGAGAAAATACTTGTCCTGGCAACTGGTAGGATAGAGTTGCCCTTAGCTGAGATGAAGAAGATCTCAGTGGAGCAGTTTCCAGGGTGAGATCAAGAGTTCAGTTTTGGGCATATTAAGTTTTGAGATTTCTAATAACAGACATCCAAATAGAGATGTCAGTTAAGTAGTTGGCATAGGAACATGGCGTTCATTGGAGAAGTTTGAGTTGGAGATATAAATTTGGGAATTGCATTTGGATGGCATTTGAAGCCATGAGACTGGATGAAATCACCAAGGGAGTGAGCGTAGATTAAAAAAAGAGGTCCCAGGCTGGGCATGGTGGTGCATGCCTGTAGTCCCAGCTACTCAGGAGCCTGAGGCAGGAGGATTGCTTGAGCCCAGGAGTTTGAGGCTGTAGTGTGCTGTGATCGTGCCTGTGAATAATCACTGCTCTCTAGCCTGTGCAACATAGCAAGACCCTGTCTCTTTAAAGAAAAAAATAAAAGGTCCCAGAACGAAGCCATAAACACTCTTATGATTAAGAGCTAAGGGAGAAAAGGATATAGAAGACTAAAAAGGAATGGTAAGTTACACAAGAAAACCAGGACAGCGACTGTGTCTCGGAACCCAACTGATGTGTTTCACTGAGGGAAAGAGGGATCAACTATGTCAAATGGTGCTAATAGGTCAAGGCCAATTAAGTGACTATTGGATTTAACTACTTAGAGGTCATTGGTGACTTTGAGCAGTTTCAGTGGAATAGTGGAGTGGGTTCAAAAGAATGGTCCTAGGTAATGGTTACATGGCTGCGTTCACTTTGTGATAAGCTGTTGAGCAGCACATTTCTGTACGTATATTATATTTTAATAAGATTTTTAGAAAACAGAATGAGAGGGCTGGAATTGGAGATAGTGAATATAGGCAACTCTTTAGAGGGATTTTGCTATAAAGGGGAACAGAGAAATGGATGAGCAGCTAGAAGGGGAGTGGGACCAACCGAGGCATTTTTTAAAGATGGCACAGTTAATAGATAGCATGCTTATATGCTGACGGGAATGCTCTGGTAGAGAGGGAAAAATGAGTCATACACGAGAGAGAAGGAAGAACTACTGGAGTGATGTCTTTGAGTAGACAGGACAGAATGTGGACATGGCTACAGGTGGTGGGTGGATGTGTTGATTGGAGCATGTGGAAGTTCTCTTGATTCTTTCAGTTTTTTTCAATGAATAAAAAGCAAAATCATCTGCCAAGAGAAAGAATGACAAAGGTATAGGAAATTTAAAGAGAAGAAAAGATACGAAATTATAGTTTAGGAAAGAGTGAGATAATGAAAGGACGAGGAGAATTTAGAATAATTGCCAGGAAGCGTTAAGGCCTGTTTATTTAAAGTAAAACACAGTTAACATGGCTGGATGTTTGGGTGGTTTTCTCCAGTCGTGCTGAACTACAGGAGGAGGAGTATGGAAAAAGTGGAGAGATTGCTTAATTAGTTAGCCAAAGATGGAGGTTTTTCCTGAGTGAGTGTGATAATATAAGACGAAGGCAAGGAAACTGAAGTATGTGCAAAGGAGTGATTAGAATGATTGATTGTAGAATTTAAGGTGAGTAAAGAAAGAAGAGGAGACATGAGGAGAGAGAGGACAGTGAATAGAATTATAGATCATAGTAGGGTCAGAGGGTTGTTGCAGGTGGGTACTAGAGGGAGTAGCTGGAAAGAGGAGGTCAGAGAGGTTGGAGATTGAGACTCTCAGGGGACATTGGTAATGGACAGCTCTGGGATATGACCGAGGGCGTGGCTACGGTAGGGTGGCGGGCAAGCTCGCTGGAGGAGAGTTAGAACTGAGAAGCCAGGGTGCTGAGATCACCAAGAATTAAGACAAGACCAGGGTATAGGATTTTTGATTTCTGATCTGGCATATAAGAAGCTTGGAAGTCACCATTTTATCCTAGCAAGTAAAAAGCTGAACAAACTGATGAATCAACAACTTTTCTTCGATCTGTAAGAGAAGTGAGGTCACATGGCAAACCACTGCCTGGTAAATTGGAGAGACCAATAGGCAAATACAGAAAATCGTAACTTATTGGGAGCAGAAACCCAAAAGTAGCAACCTCCACAGGAACCAGTGCTGGGGTAAGGAAACTTGAACTGTAATTGACAAATTTACGGAGGCTTCTTATTTAAAAGCTCCAGGGAAACCCCCATGCTTTTGTGAGTTTTACCTTCAGGAGCTCAACCAAGTTCTCATAGTGAAAATTAAAGAAAAATCACCTTGTACTTCCACCAGGGGGAAATGAAAAGGAACCATTTTGAAATATGCCAGTGCATTCTGTTCTTCTTAATAGGTTGCCCTCACGAGGAACTATTTAAGCAGAGCCTAACTCACTGTGGTTTTATTTGAGCCTAACTGACCTGGGGAAAGAGAAATACCCAACTCCGGCCCCCTCAAGCCTTCTGCATGGGAGAAAGGAAATACCCAACTTCAATCCACTCTGGCCATCCTGTCCCACCCAAGGGGAAGCATGTATAAAGTTTACAGTCTAGAGGTACAGTCTCAAAAGACCAAGGCCTAATCATAGGTCTGTGGAATGCTTCCCCTCTCCCACACCTTATCACCATGATACTAAAGGCTTATTTACAGCACTTCCTTTTACCCAGTATATCTGGCTATCAAGAAAAAATAAGGTGTGCTGAAAGGCAAAAGACAGTTTGAAGAGACAGAGCAAGTATCAGAACCAGACTCAGTAGGAATTATCAGACCGGAAATTTCAAACAGTTGTAATTAATATGCTAAGGGCTCTAATGATAAAGTAGACAGCATACGAGATGGGCAGTGTAAGCAGACAGGTGAAAGTTTTAAGAAAGAACCAAAATGACGTGCTAGAGATAATATGGTATCAGAAACAAAATGGTAACAGAAACAAAAAATGCCTTTTAAGCTCTTCTTAGTATACTAAACATGGCTAAGGAAACAATCTCTGAGCTCTAGGATATCTCAGTAGAAACGTCCAAACTGAAAAGCAAAGAGAAGAAAGACTGAAAAAAGAAAAAGAAAAAAAAAATAGCAGAACAGAACATGTAAGAATCTTGGGACAACTACAAAAAGTATAATATACATGTAATGGGACTACCAAAAGGAAAAGGAAAAGGAACAGAAGCAATATTTGAAACAATGACTGAGAATTTCCCCAAATTAATGTCAGATACCAAACTACAGATCCAGGAAGCCCAGAGAACACCAAGCAGGATAAATGCCAGAAAAATGAAAAACTGCAACTTGGCATATAATTTTCAAAGTACAGAAAACCAAAGATAAAGAGAAAAATTCTGAAAAAAGCCAGAGGAAAATAACACCTTACCTGTGGAAGAGAATTCCAACTTACCTCTCTTTAGAGACCATGCAAGCAAGAAGAGAGTGGAGTAAATGTTTAAAGTGTTCAGAGAAAACACCTACCAATCTAGCATTTTGTACCCTGTGAAATTATCCTTTAAAAGTGAAAGAGAAATAAAGACTTTCTCAGACAAACAAAAATTGAAGGAATTTGTTGTAGACTTACCTTACAAGAATGTTAAAAGAACTTTTTCCTTCATTTAGAGACAAGGAAATGATACAGGTCAAAAACTGATGTGCATAAAACAAGGGAGAGCTTTGGAGAAGGAATAAGTGAAGGTAAAATAAAAAGTTTTATTTTTCTTAGTCTTAATTTAACAGGCAGTAGTTTGTTCAAAATAATAATAGCAACAATGTATTCAACCACATATACTCATACCTATGTGTCTTATGTGTATGCAAAATGAATGGCAGCAATAGTATAAGGAACAGGAAATAGAAATTATTATCTTGCTATGTGGTAGTTCTACCACTTGTGAAGTGGTATAGTGTTTGAAAGTGAACTTGGATTAGTTGTAAGTGTATATTGCAAACTCTAGGACAACCACTAAAAAAGTAAAAAAAAAGAAGTACAACTGATAGCTAAGAAAAGAGAGAAAATGAAATCGTATAATGCTCAGTTGGTGGAAGACAAAAATAGGAACAAAGGACAAGGGCAACAAACAGAAAAGTTTCAAAATGGCAGATATTAATCCAACTGTGTCAGTTATTACTATAAACATCAGTGGTCTAAATGCACCAATTAAATAGAGATTGGCAGAGGGGATGAAAAAACAAGACCCAACTATATGTTGTCTACAGGAAACCCACTTTAAATATAAAAACTTCCATATAGATTAAAAGTAAATGGGTAGAGAGAGATTATATCAAGCTAACACTAAACAAAAGAAAACAGGAGTAGCTATAAATTTCAGACAGAGCCAACTTAACAGAAGTTTTATTAAGTTAATAAAGCTTCAGTTTTAATAAACTTAAAAGTTTTAAACTTCAGTTTTAATAAAACTTAATATAAGTTGAGTTTTGCCGGTATTTGGTCTCTGTGTTCCGGAAATCATGGGGTAAGTGTTCAGGAGTTAAGGAGCAGTGGAAGATGAGTGCAGATTAGGGAGCATACAGAGCATATGGGGATCACTGTGTGGGTTATGGAGGGTGATGGAGGGACCCTTTGAGTCTAGGGCTTCTTGTAGTGACTGACACGTGAAGGGCAAGATGTCCTGGCTGATTCAAGACAGACCATTGTGGTGAGGCTGTGAGTGTTCAGAGGCAGCAAGTTGTCTTGTCGATGGCTCCCTCCTGTCCTCTCTAGCTGGAAATGAGGCCTGAGGCTCATTCTTGACTCTTGCTGGGGAAAGGGTGGTTTTATTCCAAAGTAGAGGGCTCCTTGTTGACTCGTATTGAACGAAGATAGAAAAAACAGTAAAATTTTATTTATTTATCAATTAACAAATATTGGTTAAACCTTTTTCTTGTTATATATAACTCTTTTCTTTATCTGGTCACAAGAGGTAATCATATTATAGTACCTTTCTTCAAAAGTTGTAAAGTTATTACATAAAAGAGCATTATATAATGACGTCCTAAAGAGATTATAGTGTAGGTTTTAGGAATGCCTTTTTAATAAAGCAAGTAGATGATGAGTTCAGCCCAATTTAAAGTCTGAAATATTTGGGTATAAATAGAAATTATTTATTAAAGCTTTATATTAAAATGCATTGGTACTTAGTATTTAGAATTCACAATCAGTAATTGGGATTTTTTAAAAAGTAAGTCCTTTATAAAATTATTTTATTTTATTTTATTTTTTTTAAGAGACAGGGTCTCGCTCCATTGTCATGGCTGGAGTGTGGTGGCACGATTATAGTTTATTGCAGCCTCGAACTCTTGGCTCAAGCAGTCCTCCTGCCTCAGCCTTCTGAATAGCTGGGGACTACAGGCATGTGCTACCATGCCCGGCTAATTTTTAAAAAATATTTTGGAGAGACAGGATCTCACTGTGTTGCTTAGGCTGGTCTCAAACTCCTGGACTCAAGTGATCCTCCCACTTCAGCCTCCCAAAGTGCTGGGATTACAGGCATGAGCCACTGTGCCCGCCCTTATAAAATAAATTTTGAACTGTATTAGTGTCTTCATTTACAGTTAGAAGTAGATATCCCAACTAACTGAATAATAGAGCTTGAAAAAAATGACAAATATTGTTTTCTTCTTAGTTGGTGCTTCCCGTGCTGCTGTTGATGCTGGCTTTGTTCCCAATGACATGCAAGTTGGACAGACAGGAAAAATAGTAGCACCAGTAAGTATTGCAGTAAAATATGCCGTGCAAAATTCTGTGGAGATAAGCACTGTATGTATTTGTTCAACAATAGCCTCAGTGATTTATGTCTTAGTCAGTGTTCGTAAGCAGTTAGCTATTACCAAAGTGAATGTGTCCTCGAAAGGTCTGTGGAGTTATTAGTCTTAGTGAAATGCTTAGCAGTTCTTAAATCCAGCCTATTTTTCAGGTACATTAAAGCAGTGGAACACTCTGTCAAATTAAGTCATGTCACAACGTCAAATGTAAAACTTATAAAAGTAGCTTTTTATTATTGTTGATTTTGTAAGTTCACACTGATAACATTTATTTGCCATAAAGACTTCAGAATATAAAATCAATTGGTAAGAATAATGAACCTATTTAACGAACATAGAATTTTAAAATTGAAAGTGACAGTTTTAGTTTTATATCTGCCTGAACACCTAGTTTATATCTGTATTTTGTCTAGTAATGTGACTTTCAGAAAATGCTGATCTATATAGCTAAGTGATACTAGAATATTCTTTAGTTAAACCTATCCAAAACATGAATAGGAAGAGCAGGAAATTTTTTTTCAAAGTTGAGTCACTAATAATTTATAATGACTGTCCACATTTCTTAGGTGATATAAGGTTTTTGTAGATAGGATTTTCAGCCAGTTTAAACCTGTTATGTGGAGGAAAATGTGTTTTTCATGTATTTCAAAACAAAATATGTTTTTTATTATTTCAAAACAATATTAAGTCATGTCCATTTAAAAAACATCTCATATCTCAGTGCTCTGTTTCATGAGATGGTCACTCAGTTTCAAAATAGTGTAGTCACATTTTTTAAGGCTTGTCACTGAAGTTTGTTTTTAAGTATCTGCTCAAGGATTTCGCCCATTTAAAACTTGAGTTATTTGTCTTTCTGTTGTCTCTTTGTAGTTCTTTATATAACCTACATATGAGTTCTTTGTCAGATAAGTACTGCGAGTATTTCTTCCCATGCTTCCTATTCATTTTCTTTTGACGAGCAGAAACTTTTAATTTTGATAAAGTCCAATGTATCAGTCATTTTTCTTATGATTAATACCTCTTTTGTTATTCAGCTTATTTGAAGTTAGATAAGATCTCAAAACTTAAAATAGGTATTATAACTGTTCGTAAATTAAGTCACAATACCATTTGACCAGTTTGCTTATCATACCATATTAGTCAGGCTGTGAGAATAGATTTATTGAGCAGCTGAGCTTGAGCCTCTATGGCATTTAATTAGATCTGGCATGTGTGTACACACACGCACACACACACACACACATTTATTTTAAAGAGACAACAGGGTCTTGCTATTAGTATGCTGCCCAGCCTACAGTGCAGCGGCTATTCACAGGTATGGACATAGCACATTACATAGGCCTTGAACTCCTGGCCTCAAGAGGTCCTTCTGCCTTAGCCTCCCAAGTGGCTGGAAGTACAGCCACCACACGTGGCCGACACACGTATTTTTTCGTGGAAGTCTTACTTGTCCAATTTTACACAAGTAGATATTTGCAGGGCTAAATTCATAAAAGACTAGCAGACTTATAACCTTCCTTATCAAAAATACTTCTGTAAGAAATTCAGAGATGTATACTAAAGCAGCAGAGAGACTTATTTATTTTGACTGAAGGGGAAACTGGTTATTAAATAGAATAGCAGAGCAGCAGGGAGGAAAGGTGACTGGTGGTATCCTCTCCTATTTATTTCCTGTATTAGAAATAAATGTCATATAATCAGCTTTATTCAGCATTACTCTTATGAATATAGAACTATTAAAATTTTTTCATAAGGAAATTAAGTACATAAGCTGCTTTGAAGACTTTCTTTAACACAAACTATACAACCCCCCAGAAAATTCTGATTCATTAATTTGGGAGTTAGGCATGGATGTGTATATATGTATGCGTTTGTGTATTTTTTTAAGGCTCTAAAACTTTGGAAACAATCTGAAATTTATAGAAAACTTACAAGTACAGAACAAACACCTTTATTTTTGTGGACTATTTGAGAGTAATTTGCTGATATGATGCCCCATCCCCCAAATATGTTACATGGGACATTCTCCTAATAACCATAATATAACTTTTAAAATCAAGTCATTAACATTGATACGTAATACTACTTTTTTGTTTTTGTTTTTTTTTTGAGACAGAGTCTCACTTTGTTGCCTGGGCTAGAGTGAGTGCCGTGGTGTCAGCCTAGCTCACAGCAACCTCAAACTCCTGGGCTCAAGCGATCCTCCTGCCTCGGCCTCCCAGAGTGCCAGGATTACAGGCATGAGCCATCGCAGCCAGCCTACATATTACCACTTAATCTTCAGGCCCTAGTCAGGTTTTGCCTACTATTCTAATAATGTCCTTTATAGCAAAAGGTTCTAATTCAGAATGTATTGCATATAGTTGTCATGTGTTCTTCAATTTTAAATAGTTCCTCAGTTTTACAGTTTTATCTTCATGAGGGAATTTTGAAGGTTATAGGACAGCTATTTTATAGAATGTCCCTCAATTTCATTTTGTCTAATGTTTTCTCACAATTCAACTTAGGTTACATATCTTTTGTTTTGAGACTGAGTCTTGCTTTGTTGCCTGGGCTAGAGTGCCGTGACGTCAGCCTAGCTCACAGCAACCTCAAACTCCTGGGCTCAAGTGATCCTCCAGCCTCAGCCTCCCGGGTAGCTGGGACTACATGCACACACATGCCACCGTGCCCGGATGATTTTTTTTCTATTTTTAGTAGAGATGGGTGTCTCGCTCTTGCTCAAGCTGGTTTGAGCAAGAGCTGAGCTCAAGCGATCTTCCCGCCTTGGCCTCCCAGAGTACTAGGATTACAGGCATAAATCACTGCGCCTGGCTGGTTATATATCTTTAATAGGAATATCACAGAAGTAATAGCTTATCAGGTGGTACACAATTTCATTTGGTTTTTCACTGTGATCCTCGATTAAAATGAATCTGCTAGCTTCTCCAGTACAAAATTACTTTTCCCTTTGTAATTAATAAATATTTTATTGTAAGGACATACTTTGAAATGATGTAAATATTCCAATTTTCCTCAAACTTTTGATTTATTTATTTACATCAGTATGGACTCATGGTTCTTGTTTTAGTTGATGGGTGGAAATCTGTTGTAATCATTGTTATTATTATTGATGTACAAATTGTCTCACATTTGGCTAGTGAGCGGCCCTTCTAGGTGGCTTCTATGTCTTTTTCACATGTTGCCAGCATTCTTTGGACCCTTTCTTACTTTCTGATAGGACAAAATGTTCCAGGCTCATTTTGTACTTTTTCTGTCCCAGCCCTGGAATCAGTCACTGGTCCGGGGACTCCTGGTTCCTTTTAGTGAATAACAGGATTTAGAAGCCAACATTTCAGTTCTGGTTGTGCCTGTTGCTGTTGGGATGTCACTGCACCCAAGACCTCTCAGTGAAAAAAACACATACATATTTCTATACATATACAAACACATGTGCATCTATATTTCTATATCAGTTTATGTAAATTGAAAACCATGAGTATGCACTGATATTGCCAATTCTAATCCCATACCATAGGGTTGATTCTAATTTTGTCCCTTTCCTTATTTTTCCCTACAACGAGAAACCTGGACTCTGCCAATACTCTACCCCGCACAGATGCCCCCTTTGCCCCACTCAGTCTCCAACATCCTGCGCTAAGCAGCCTTCCTGCATAGACACCCTCTCAGCCTGCTTGGATGCTGATACCTGTGTCTGGGTAGTATTTTCCCAAGGTGGTTGTACAGTTTTACAGCTCCCACCAACTATGTATGTTCCTCCTCATTTTCACCATCTGGTATTTTAGCTATTCTGGTGGATGTGTAATGGTACCTTTTTGTGGTTTTAATTTGCATTTCCCTGATATCTAATGACATTGGACACTGTTGTATTGTTGGTCGTTCAGATATCTTCCTTATGAAGTGTCTGTTCAAATCTTTTGCCCTTTTTTAAATTGAATTGCTTGTTATTACTGAGTTATAAAAGTTTTTTATATATTCTGGTTTTTTGTTAGATGTTTTACAAATATTTTCTCCCTATCTGTGGCTTTCCTGTTTATTTTTTTTTTTGAGACAGAGTCTCGCTCTGTTGCCCTTGCTAGAGTGAGTGCCGTGGCGTTAGCCTAGCTTACAGCAACCTCAAATTCCTGGGCTCAAGCAATCCTACTGCCTCAGTCTCCTGAGTCGCTGGGACTACAGGCATGGGCCACCATGCCCGGCTAATTTTTTCTGTATATTTTTTTAGTTGTCCAATTGATTTCTTTTGTATTTTTAGTAGAGACGGGGTCTCGCTCTTGCTCAGGCTGGTCTCGAACTCCTGAGCACAAACGATCCGCCCGCCTCGGCCTCCCAGAGTGCTAGGATTACAGGCGTGAGCCACCGCGCCCGGCCTGTGTACAAGTTTTTGTGTGGACATGTGTTTTCATTTCTCTTGTGCATCTACCTAAGAGTGGAATTGCTAGGTCCTATTGTGACTCTGTTCAGCCTTTAGAGGAATTGCCAAACTGTTTTCCAGAGTAGCTCTGAACCAACTTTTAGCTTTGTTAATTTTTCTATTATTTGTCTGTTCTTCATTTTATTGATTTTTGCTCTTTATTTCTTTCCTTCTAATTATCTTGGGATTACCTTGCTTTTGAGGTACAATTTTATTAATTTATATATTTTTCTTGTTTTCAAATTCAAATTTTTTTTTTTTTTTGAGACAGAGTCTCACTGTGTTGCCCAGGCTAGAGTGAGTGCCGTGGCGTCAGCCTAGCTCACAGCAACCTCACACTCCCGGGCTCAAGGGATCCTTCTGTCTCAGCCTCCCGAGTAGCTGGGACTACAGGCATACGCCACCACGCCCAGCTAATTTTTTCTATATATTTTTAGTTGTCCAGATAATTTCTTTCTATTTTCAGTAGAGATGGGGTCTCGCTCTTGCTCAGGCCGGTTTCAAACTCCTGAGCTCAAACGATCTGCCCGCCTTGGCCTCCCACAGTGCTAGGATTACAGGCATGAGCCACCACGCCCGGCCTAAATTCAAATGTTAAAGCCATAAATTTTCCTCTAAGCACTCCTTTGGCTATAGCCCACAAATTTTGATATATTGTAGCTTTATCATTCATGTCCAAGTATTTTCTATAATTTAGAAATGTTTGTTTTCTAGAAATTTATAGTTTTTTCTAGATATCTTTCTGTTACTGATTTCTAATTTTATTGTGGTCAGAGAATATCTCTTATAATAGTTCAGTTTAATTTTTTGAGACGTTTTATGGCTTAGTTGGTATATGCTCTGTCCTGGTGAACACACTACGTGCGCTTGAGAAGAATGTGTGTCCTGCAGTTGTTGGGCGTGATGTTCTATAAATAGTAGGTCAATAGGTGAAATCTGGAGTGCCGCCTGTTTTTGTACATAAAGTTTTATTGGAATACAGCCATTCTCATTCATGCATTTGTCTATGTCTGCTTTTGCTTTATAACAGAAGAATTGAGTAGTTACAATAGAGACTCTATGGCCCACAAAACTGAAAATATGTGCTATCTAACCCTTTACAGATAAATTTGCTGACCTCTACATCTTTTATGCCCTGGGAGAAGGTGTTAATAACTATATGGGCCGGGTGTGGTGGCTCATGCCTGTAATCCCAGCACTTTGGGAGGCCAAAGCAGAAGGATTGCTTGAGGCCAGGAGTTTGAGACCAGCCTGGACAAACACAAGTAAAGCAGCAAACCTACCCACGTCTATAGATGTGTCCGTTATGCAGAAGTACAGTCTTACAGATGATACGTTAACTTAGCGTTCATGTTTACAGCTAGATCTTTTATTCAGCAAGTTACTGTGCCGTTGGAATGTGGCAGTGCCGTAGTTTCTTTTACTGATTTGCATCTAGCAGACATTCAGAACATCACCTTTGTTAGTCTCTCAGCAGCTACACTTCTCTAGCCAAAGAATATGATAACTTAGGTGCTTCAGTGACTTTCTTTTCTAGTTTGGAAAGCTGAAATAAATAGATTTTGGCTTTTAAACTCGTTTTATCTATGATAAAATAAAATCCAGTGTAGTTTTCTCTGAACTCTGTACGTTTATTTTCAAAATGGCCATAATTTCCCTTGCATAAGATATAGTAAGGTAAATTATTGACATCTATAAAGCCAGAAGATAATTTCATTTCTTATTTATAGTTTTACACACTATTTTTTAGTGTAGATTTCTCTTTTCCATAAGTTAGAGAACTCTTATCAATTTCACTTTTTTCAACATCTTTATACATAGATGTTGCAGCCGTGGGTTGAGAAATAAGTCTTCTCCATTTTAGTTAGTATAAATATTATCAAAATCTAAAGTAATAGTCTTAGGGAAATTGAAAAGTATATAGAAGTTTAAAATTTTTTTTAAATGTTATTGCCATATAAGACAACAAAGTATACTTCTTGATGCATTTCCTTACAGGCACAAGGAGATCTTTGGGATTTCAAATATTAATTTATTGGATGATGATGAAGTTACAGAAATAATAACAGTTATAACTGTAAGAGCACAAACTGCTGTACTGTACTGAGAACAAATTAAGTTAATCTCTGTGCACACACATATTTATACCTAAAACCTATTACCTTAAAAATTTTAGGAAACATAAAAATCCAGATGCATACATTCTATATTAGCCATCAGAGTGATGGTTTCCTCAAAAGTCCTGTAGCCTCTAGAAAACTCCACTGTACACTGTGAAAGAATGAGAGAAAAAAGGGCAAATAACATCTTAGTCTTACTGTGACAATAGTTTTGACCTTAAAGAACCCCTGAAAGGATCCTGGGCTCTCAAAGTTATCTAGACCATATTTTGAGAATGATTGGTTATCTGACACTTTTGGAATATATTGTAGAAACATTTAATAACATGTTGTAGAGATTATGGATTTTGTTACATTCCTATTAAGAATATTTTTTGTTTTAGTAGGCAGTTAAATTGGCTGAACTGAAACTCCAAATTCTGCTCTGTTCTGTTCTTTCAGTGTTAGCCGGGCAGCTTCGAGTCCACCTCATATGTGCCTCACGCAGAGGCTAGCCAGAGTTTTGAGTGCAGTTTATGTGCAGAGTCTGTGGTTCTCCCTCTGTGGTTCTTTGCTCTCTGGAATTTTATTCTCACTTTCCAGCTGGTGTGGCAGCCACAAATACTTTTGTGTGTTTCCTCAACCATTAAGACTGCAGGCTTGTGTCCAAAGTGCCCGATTTCTGATTGGATGTTATCCCTGTGGGGAATCTGCACGTGCCCGAAGGGAAAAAGCGAAGGTGTGTGCTGGGCTCATCGCCTCCCTCCCCTGTGGAGTGCTGGCTCCTCGAATGCTTCCTGTCTAGATTGGTCTCCAATGTGCTTGAGCAGTTGCTGTCTGTATTTAACCAGGTTTTCTAGTTGTTCTCAGCAGGATTAATCTGGTAGAAGCTATTCCTTAAGGGCCATAGCAGGAGTCCTGAGGGCCAGAACTGAACGTATTACTTCACATGTGCTCTTACTCGAACACGCTTGGATTATAATGTCCCTAAATAATGTCTTAATTAATGCTACTTAATATTGCATTAGGTTTTTGGCAGCTATGTCCCTCTGTTGGCAAGACTTAACACTTGTGGCCATCCAAAATCTCCCCCTCCCCCAACTTGAATTGCTTGCTGTTAAACCACACCTCCCTTGTCTAGTAGAAATGCAGTATTTCTTTGTTTTTAAAGCTGAGCACAGTACTTTCATTTATCCTTATTTAATTTGGGTCTTTTTTCCCTACCATTGAAGCCTCTTGAATCTTTCATAGCTTGGTTTAGTTTTCCATTCACTTTCGTTTCAACTTTATAATTATTTGAAAATCCTGTGTTTTTTTTCCTGTTTTGTAATAGTTATGGAAAGTCTTACCACCGTTCTTTCTGATGATAAGTAATAAAAATTTCCTACTTCCTCAAGTAAGGGGAAACAATGTCACATTTGGTTATCGTCACAGAATAATTTTTTTACTTTTATGATCAGTTATTTGAGAAAATATGTAATACCCAAAAGATGCTATGGATTTGGTTATACAGGGTGTCCCAAAGTTCTCCATACAAAGGAAAAGTTTTGTAATGGATATTTTGTAAATCTAGATTTAGCTACAATTTCCCATATTCCCTGTGTATGGTGACTTTTGGGACACCTTGTACTTTTAAATGCCTTTTTTGCCATTCACAATAATTTACACATGCATATGAAAGATTATGGAACAATTCCTACTGTGCCTATGGATTCATGCTCCCTGAAAGAATTCAGACCCAGTGATGAGAAACCATTGGTCAGTCTAGCTCACTGTTGTAACAAAGACTTCTACTCCTCTTTATTTTTTAATTGACTTTTTATATGGAAATTATTTCAAGTTTACGAAAGTTGAAAATTAATGCCGGGTGCAGTGGTTATGCCTGTAGTTCTGGTTACTTGGGAGGCTGAGGACAGGAGGATTGCTTGAGGCCAGGAGTTTGAGGCTGTAGTGTGCTATGGTCACATCAGGGAGTAGCTACTGCACTCCAGCCTGGGCGACATAGTGAGACCCCAACTCTTAAAGTATGATGCATACGTTTTTTCCTGAACTACTTGACAGTAAGTAATGTCGTGGCCCTTTACCCCTAAATACCTCAGTGTGTGTTTCCTAAGAACAGAATAAATATTGTCTTACATAACCAATGTACGGTTATACACCATATCCTAATGCTGTCAGTTCGTATTCTTTTTTTTTGAGACAGAGTCTCACTCTGTTGCCCAGGCTAGAGTGCCGTGGTGTCAGCCTAGCTCACAGCAACCTCAAACTCCTGGGCTCAAACGGATCCTCCTGCCTCAGCCTCCCGAGTAGCTGGGACTACAGGCATGCACCACCATGCCCGGCTAATTTTTTTTTCTATATATTTTTAGTGTCCAATTAATTTCTTTCTAATTTTAGTAGAGACGGGGTCTCGCTCTTGCTCAGGCTGGTCTCGAACTCCTGAGCTCAAACAATCTGCCCGCCTCGGCCTCCCAGAGAGCTAGGATTATAGGCATGAGCCACCGCTCCCAGCCTCTAGCAGTTTTTTGAAGCTGAGGATGAACTTAGAGCATAGGATGGAGGGACTGTCAAAGAAGGGAGAAAATGGTAAATGGAAAGAAATTTCAGAGTTGTTTTCAGATCCGTCTTTCATTCATAATGAAGGGATTTAGGCATTAGTTCTATTTCTTGCTAGTTTTGAAAAAGACTTTTAACAAACCCTGCATGAGGTTAAATGGTTTTAAATGTTGAGTTAATCATAATGGTGTTTGACTTAGGGTTATTTTTAGACATTATTTATCTTAACTTAAATATTGAATAATGAAGCTGCTTCCCTCTTAGGTACAGGCAAGAAATAGCAAAGCCACCACACTATATTATTCCTAGTAGTAAGGTCAAAACAGAGCCAGTTCTCTGGCTTTCACTGTAGTAATTGTCTTTGTGGTTGTAAGGAATCCCAGCTGGGAAATTCCATGGTCTGTTCTACAGCCACAGCAGTACCTACATTCACAAGAGAGAAAAACGTAAGGTGCAATATTTGAAGAGAGCCTTCAGTAAGGGATCAGCCAGAGATCACTTTGCCTGAGATATATTGTAAGTTTAGCTTTTCTGCAGGGTTGCCATTAACAGAAGTAAACCACAGGGTTAATGTCTTTTAATTTTAATTTTCGTGAACTTAAGTCTTAATAGAGTTCAAAGCTCTTGTTGATTGGAAAAACAATGAATTCAGTTCAGAAATCAAATGCTGAAAGTCAACAAGGGCAGCTCCTGCTTTTGTGTAAGTCCATGTTTTACTTACAGCAATCAGTAGAAGGCATTTGATATTTAGTTATCTAAGTACTTGGGTGTTTTTATGTATGAATCAAGGCCTTTCAAGAGAATTAAAGATTTGTGCATAGCACTCTGTTTTAATAGCTTTTTTGAGGTATAATTTATATACAATAAAATGCACAGATTTAAATTGCAAAGTTTGGTCAGTATTGACAAAGGTATGCCCTTGTTACACCTCAATCAACATAGAGAACATTTCCCTCAACCAGGAGGTCCCTTTGTGCCCCTCTCTCGCCATTGCTCACCCTGGCAACCACTGTTCCAACTTCTATGAGCACATTACTTTTACCTATTTTAGAACTTCTTATAATAGAATTAGACCATATTCTTATGCATAGCATTATTTTTGAGGTATAATTACTTGTGAGTTCAGCTATTGTCTTGGGATGATATATGTAGCATATTTTGAAGATAGCAATATGGTTGGAGAAGCTTTTGGAAAAACTATTTTCTGAGCTTTGAATTTCTGATTCTTTGATCACTAGTTATTGTGACACGTAAATTGACCTTTATATTTGAAAGTGGCATGTAATTTATGGTTAACCTATATTTACTTTAAGTAAAACCAGTTCTTGGTTACCAGGTAGAGAAAGGCAAATGTGAAGAGTATACCTGAGCATTAATGAGCCTTTGTGTTTCAATAAAGACTTCTGGTTAATAATAAATAAAACCCCATATTGGCCGGGCGTGGTGGCTCACGCCTGTAATCCTAGCACTCTCGGAGGCCGAGGCGGGTGGATCGCTCAAGGTCAGGAGTTTGAGACCAGCCTGAGCAAGAGCGAGACCCCATCTCTATTAAAAATAGAAAGAAATTATTTAACAACTAAAAATCTATATAAAAAAAATTAGCCAGGCATGATGGCGCATGTCTGTCGTCCCAGCTACTCGGGAGCCTGAGGCAGTAGGATTGCTCATCCCAGGAGTTTGAGGTTGCTGTGAGCTAGGCTGACGCCACGGCACTCTACTCTGGGCAACAGAGTGAGACTCTGTCTCAAAAAAAAAAAAAAACCCATATTATAAATCTTGGTTTTAATAGACTCTTAGGTATGTGTTAGTAGATTTGGGTTTTTTATTGTAAGGAAACTAGGAACTGCCACATGAAATTTTTCTTCCCATTATAAGTACTACTAATAATATTAGCTAGACTTAGAATTATTAGCTAGAATTATTAGCTAATATCACAAGCCAAAATAGTTATTATTGTATACTAGGCATAGTTATTTTGTTTAATCTTTATAACACCCATCAGGTTAGATAGTATTATTCCCATTTTACAGATGAGAAAGCAGATTCACAGGTAAAATGGCTTGTCTTGGCCACATAGTAAATGGTGAAATTCTGTACAACCTCTGAATTCTCCAGCTCTCAGCTCCTCAGTAACTTCTTTTGCTAGGCCCTGTGAAGTCCTGTCCTACATAAGTGCAATTTAGGATTTGGACAAAGACCTGTGTGGAAATCCTACATAAATTTCTGAAGCTTCTTCTCTTCAAATCCCTCCTCTCTAAACCCTGCCTCCTCAAATTGGAGCTGCCTTCTTCCAAGGCCTGAACTCCAATCTTTGTTCCTTCCACTTAGGGAGACCGGTGATCTTAGGAAGCATCCCCCTTCTAGTCTGCAGTTTGGAAATCATATCCAGCCAGAAAGGGTGAATACAAAGCTTACCTTATGGGTTTCCCTTTCTCGAGGATCTCAGCTCTGTACCATCTGTTGCCCAGTGTTTGAAACGTGTTGTAACATATATTGTGCCCAGTTTTATAGTCTATGGCAGGAAAACAAGTCCACTACCAGTTATTCCCCCTTTTTTAAAAGAATAGTTGGTTTTAACAAATGTTTCATCATTTTCTCCATAAATACTTGGCTGGATAGCACAATACATTGCATCACCTTTCCCATTTTGGAACAATTAATTTTCAGTTGTTGCATGTTTTCTAAAAAATTAGTCTGATGGTTAAAATAAAATTTATTCTATACTTCACAAGTATTAGGTCATTAAATATGAAATGTCCAGTTTCAAATAAAGTGTAATTTATTATATCTCAAACAAGAAGCAGTACAATTAATCAAAGTACACGCCTAAACTGTCAACACAGTTTTGCTATCTTAATGATAGCTTGTTAATGCCAGCAGCGAAGTTGTCAAGTGACATTGAAAGTGACATTGACATTGTCAAGTGACAATGAAATTGCAAAAGGTGTTTTCCACAGCTTGTTGAGAATTGAATGTCTTTCCTTGCAAGAAGTGGTCCAAAACCTGGAAGAAGTGGTAGTTGGTTGAAGATGTGGTGAATACGGCGGATGACAGAGTATCCAAGTCCAGCTTCTGTAGTTTAAGCAGCGTTGTTTGTGTGACATGTGGTTGAGTGTTGTCTTGCAAGAGGATTGGCCTGTCTCTATTGACCAGTCTCAGCTGCTTAATCCCAAGCATCCTCATCATTTTTTCCAATTGGTTGCAGTAGACATTTGCTGTAATCGATTGACCAGATTTCATGAAGCTGTAGTGGATAATACCAGCACTGGACCACCAAACAGAGACCGTTAGCTTTTTTGATGAATATTCGATTTTGGACTGTCGGCACTTCATCTTTATCCAACTGTTGTACTGAATGCTTGCAATTGTCAGAATCCGTTTTTCATCACACATAACAATACAGTATAGAAATTGTTCACTTTTATGAGGTGACACAAAGAAAGGCAAGCTTCGAGAGGATTTCTCTTCTGATGCTCATTTAATTCACGCAGAATCCATCTATCCAGCTTCTTTACCTTGCTGATTTGTTTCAAATGATCCAGTATCGTTGGAATAGTAACATCAAACCTTGCTGCTAATTCACACATAGGTTGAGATGGATTCGCTTCCACTACAGCGTTCAGCTCATCATTATCCACCTTGATCTCAGGTTGCCCATGTGGCTCATCTTCAAGATGAAAATCACCAGAACAGAACTTCTCAAACCATTGACATGCTGTGTGTTCATTAGCCACATCCTTCCCAAACACTCCGTTGATCCTTCAAGCTGTCTGTGCTGCATTGGTTCCACGACGGAACTCAAAAATAATACGAATTTTTGGCTTACCCTGGTTTCACAGAAATCGCTCTAAGAAAAAATATGAAAAATAATCACAAGGCGAAACATACGTTTGAAAGACCAAGGATGTATCTTCATAATAACAATGAAATGTCAAAGTGAAATGTCAGAGATATCAACTGTCAAACTTAGTACTTAAGGAAATGGGGCATTTCATACTTAATAACCTAATACATAAGATTTAGATGTCAAATTTGGGGTTATTGATATGTATTTCTACATGGCAATAATCTATTTTGGGCTCTTTTGCCCCTTATAGTTCCATAGAATTATTTTTTTGTGTATTGATGATTAATTTTATATGCCGGTTCCTGGAATCTAAATAGTTGTATGTATCATCACATGTCATATTGCTTCTTCCAAAAGAATAAACTAGTTAATAATGCCCTCATTCTTCACACTTACCTAACATAATTATTATAGCCTCTTCTGGTTAACATACGGTTTTCCTTTTTTGTTCTTTTCTTTTTTTTTTTTGGAGACAGAGTATCACTCTGTCACCCAGGATAGAGTGCAGTGGTGTCATCATAGCTCACTGTTGAATTCCTGGACTCAACCAATCCTCCTACCTCAGCCTCCCAAGTAGCTGGGACTACAGGTGCAAGCCACGACGCCTGGCTAATTTTTTTTTTTTTTGGTAGAGATGGGGTCTTGCTATTTTGGCCAGGCTGGTCTCAAACTCCTGGCCTCAAGCGATCCTCCTCAGCCTCCCAAAGTGCTAGGATTACAGGCATTTGCCACTGTTCCCAGCCCCCTTGTTAGATTTTGTTTAAGAATTATTTGTTTTCTGTTGTTACTTACAAAATAAAATTTCTAAAATAGTTTGAATCTATTTTTGACCATTATTCAATTTACTCTTTTAATTCTTTTTTGTTATTTTTTTATTATTATTTTAATTTTTTGGAGATGGGATCTCACTATGTTACCCAGGCTGGAGTGCAGCAACTATTCACAGCTGTAATCATAGAGCAGTATAGCCTTGAACTTGTGGACTCAGGCAATCCTCCCACCACAGCTACCTGAGTAGTTGGAAATACAAGTGTGTGCCACTGTACCTATCCATTTGTTTTTTAAAAAACAACATTGTTGCTTTGTTATATGTATAGTCATCTCATAGGAAGATGAACATTTAAATGAATAAAAATCCAGAACGGTGTATATTATGCTACCTGCCATTTGTGTAAATCTATATGTATATATATGTATGTATGTACATTATCATCTCAGGGCAATACTCAAGTATCTCTGAAGAGGAACTAGAATATACACTCTTTTGTGGTTTTAAAATTTTGTCCTGTGTATATGTATTGCAAATATAAAAAATAACATGTACTAAATAAATCTAGTTATGATGTGTTATCATTACCCCTTTAAACTTTTTAAATTTTTTATTTTTATAGGTAATTCATACAGTGTTCTTTAATAGGTAAGTGCTTTTTTCCTCACTATATCTTGAGGCGCATTCTGTATCAATATTTAAGCGGTCTCATTCTTTTAAACAGTTGGAGGATATTCTTATACAGAGATGTCTACCATACTTATTTAACTGATATTTTGTGGGTGAGGGTTTGTTTCCAATTGTTTGCTATTTAACATATACGGTCACTATCTTTTTTTTTTTTTTTTTTTTTGAGACAGAGTCTCACTCTGTTGCCCGGGCTAGAGTGCCGTGGCGTCATCCTAGCTCACAGCAACCTCAAACTCCTGGGCTCAAGCAATCCTCCTGCCTCAGCCTCCCGAGTAGCTGGGACTACAGGCATGCGCCACTATGCCCGGCTAATTTTTTCTATATATTTTTAGTCGTCCAGCTAATTTCCTTCTATTTTTAGTAGAGACGGGATCTTGCTCTTGCTCAGGCTGATCTCGAACACCTGACCTCAAATGATCCACCCGCCTCAGCCTTCCAGAGTGCTAGGATTATAGGCATGAGCCACCACACCCAGCCACGGTCACTATCGTTTGATTAAATACATAGAATTAGAACTACTAGGTTGAAGAGGATATGCACTTAGAATTTTAATAAATTTTTCCAAATTGCTCTCAGTAGAGGTTGTGTTAGTTTACATTCTCACCAACGAGGTCTTTTACCTTTCAGTTACTTTGTGTACACATCTGTCTTCCTCTTTTGTCCACTTAAAACTATTTCAAGTAAATTCTGGTACATAAGCATACAAGATGAAGGAATATTTTCACCTGTCCTTTTAGCAAAATGGAGTGTTTCAGATTTTTGTTATAAAATATTATATAATGTAGTCCTTTCTGTTGAATGGCTAACCAGATGAGACCACCATATTTCCTTTTTTGTCCTTAGAAATGTATCAATTCTTGAATTTCAGAGAATTTATCTAAGTAGTATATCTTACCTGAAGACTCATAGTTTTCATATGAACAATTTCACCACCATTATTAGTCTAGCAGGGATTAACAAAGAGTTAAGTGGTAAATATTTTAGGTTATAGTTTTCCAACCACTGGAGTCGATGGTGCTGTCTTTATATTCATCTTCTAATTGTTTTAATAATTATGAAATGTCTTTTTCTGTCAATTTTCTTCTCTTTGCTGTGATGAAGAGAAACTGAAAAAATTTGAATTCTGAACTGTTTTAAGAAACGCTTTTAAAAAATACTACAAGGATGGTGTCTACAGACTTCCATTAAAACTTTTTGAAAGATCATGTAATATTGGGCAACAGAATAAGAAAACTGAAGGATCATGTAAACAATGATGATTTACTTCATCTTCCTTTTAGGAAGGATTCCATCCTTCCATGTTCCTATTATTTTAGCCTTTTTTAAAAGCATAGTTGGAGATAATAGAAGAGTACATTATCTATTGATGCCTAACAAAGTGCTCTAAAATTTAGCAACTTAAAGCAGCAAATACTTTTACCTCATAGTTTCGTGGGTCAGGAATCCAGGAGCAGCTTAGCTGGGTGGTTCTGGGTGGTTCTTATGAGGCTGCAGTCATCTCGAGATTCTACTAGGTCTGGAAGATCCAAGCTCACTCATGTGGTTGTTGGCAGGGGCCTCAGTTCCTTGCCACTTGTGTCTCTCTGGAGACAATCTGAGAATCTAAACTGGCTTCCCCCAGAATGAGTAACTCAAGAAAGAGAGAGCAAGGCCACACTTACCTTTATAACTTAGTGTCTGAATCACACACCAGTACTTCCACCTTTTTCTATTCTTTAAATACAAGTTTCTCAGTCCAGCCCACAGTCAACTGCAGGGGATGACACAAGGGTGTGAGTACCCAGAGGCAGAAATCCTTGGGGAGAAATCTTGGAGGCTGGCTGTCACACTGAGTTAGAATAAAATAAATCCTGGGATGATGAATAACAAAACGTTTTAAGATAAGGGATAATAAAATCATTACAATGCTATCTTTTAGGTTAATAAAAGGGTTCAGTAGAGTCACACTGTAATTGCAATAGGTGTTGTTTGCTTCTTTTAATAAGTAAATTTTTTCTCTTTATTCCTTGGCAGACCTCTAGGAAAGAATGTCATGAATCCTTACAAATAGTTAGAACTGTTCAAAAAAAAAAAAAACTCAGAAACTAAAATTGGGTTCAATAGACCCTGATGGTCTATTGGGGGTTAATATTCATCTTTCTGCGTTCCTAATAATTTTTTTTAATTTCTTATTTATTAAAATGAATATTTTAGGACCATAAATTTTCCTCTGAGTAATGTTATATTCTAGAGGTTCTCTTATGTAGAATTCTTATTATTGTTTTCTAGAAATTCCAAATTTTTTAGTTTTGTTTTCAACTCTAAAAATGTTTACTGCTTTAATTTCTAGGTAGTTAGGTTTAACTTCTAGTTTTACTATATCGTGATTGGAGAATGTTTGTACTATTGTAATCACTAATGTGTTTAAAATTTTTTTAACATGATTTTGATAATTGTTTTATAATTAATATATTTTAAATCCTAGTAGGACAGACCAAATATCAGTACTTCTTAAAAAATTTTTTGGAATTAATATTACATTAAGTCTTTGTATTAACATTTTTGTATTCTTTGTGCTGTATACAAAAATATTACATATTTCTATATTTCTGTTCTAATATATTTACCACAATGAGTATATTGCTTATATTTTCTCTGTTCTTTCTTTATGATTTTATCAGAAAATAGGTTTTTATATTTTGTAATTTAGACTTTTTTCCTTTCAAATTCAGGTGCAGTTTTCTCCCAAGGAGAATGGTATTTTGATGTTTCCTCATCGGATACTTGATTGGGTGGCACAATCATCTGTATTTTTTCCCTTATTGCATGTGTTCCATGCTTAAATAACCAGCAAAGGGTTTTTAGAGAATAATCAGTTTGAATAACTGAACAAGGAAATGTGAGTGGTTAAAAGAAACTCAAGGTGAAATATGGTACAAAAAAGTCAATCTGTCAAAATTGCAATTGAGCACATTTGTATATTGTAACTTTCTTGGTATGTTAAGTTTTTTATTAATGCCTTTAAAATAAATGAAAAAAATTTTCGAAACCTTAAAAGTTGAGTATTTTTCCTTGGAATACATAGGATAGCGTAGAGTCTGTCTGATGATGTAGAAAAAAACTGCTCAGGCTTATTTGGGTAAAGAGTAGTATTGTAAAGATAGAACCAGATGTAAAAGAGCCTTACTGATAATCCAAGGTTAGGGAACAAAGGCAAGGACTCGGTCTATCCAGTCAGGAGCCAAAGCCATGTTATGTTTCTTAGAAGTCATGTCGTTCTTCTCTCTGTACTTTCCCTTGTCTGTCTGTTTTTCTGTTTCTCTCTCTTCTGACTTCCTCTATAGCCCCATCATACACACTCCCTAACACAGTTGCCCCGCCCATTCTCTGTACATCAAGACCTTTCAGTTCCATCTACCATCTCCATTTGATTATTGTTTCAGTTGAGTCTAAAGATTGGTGGCCATGTACCTCGGATTCTCCCTACTCCATTTAGTTGTGAAAGAACAGGTTAATAGTATATAAGTGCTATTTCATCCGGAGGTTTTATCTGGGCAAGCAAAATTGATTAAGCTGTACATGTGCCTAGCCATATTAATAGCTGACCAGTGCATATTTGTTGAATAAATGCATATTCAGTGCCTGATAAGTAAGCCTTGTAGAATGGAATGTTCTGTGACTTAAGCTGTCTTATACAGGGTAAGTGGATTTTTTCATATTTCATGACAATCAGCCAATATTTTATACAATCAGCATATTTTATGTGCTTAAGTATGTGGCAAGTTAAATTTGACTATGAAGGTTGCCAATTTGCTTTCTAAGGTATTTTTGGATTATACCTCTGTTAATACCTAATAGGTTCAAGAAAGTCATTCATTCCAGCAAATATTTATTTAACTTTGTCTATAGACTTTGTGTTAAATGATTTTGCCCAACTGTAGGCTAATGTAAGTGTTGTGAGCACATTTAAGGTAGACTAGGCTAAGTTCTGATGTTTGGTAGCTTAAGCATATTAAATGCATTTTCAACTTATTCTCTATAATGATGGGTTTATGAGGATGTAGCTCCACTGGAAGTTGAGGAGCATCTGTATGTTAAACTTTCCCTATTCAAATTTCTTCTTTTTATTTTTGAGATGAGGGTCTCACTACATTGTCCAGGCCAGTCTCCAATCCTGGGCTCAAGTGATCCTCCCACCTCAGCAGCCTCCCAAGTAGCTGGGATTGTAGGTGCAAGCCACTGCACCTGGCTCCTTTTCAAATTTCTGTGTGATTTCTCTCCCCTCACTAGATTATAATACTTACAAACTTTCCCATTACAAAAGTATTACAAATAAAATCACACAAGAAAGAAGATAACCTATGTCACCTTCCAGTACTCTCACCCTCCAGAGGTAGTCTCTATTAATGTTTTAGAATTAAAACATTTTAAATTTTTTATTTTGAATATAAAAGTCACACTAGGACTTGTAAAACCAAACAGTACAGAATAGGAGGGTGTAGAAAAGTAAGAGTGCCTTCTAGGCCCACTTTCCAGAGGTAACCACTATCAACATTTTTATGTATATCCTTCCAGAAATTCTTTTTCCTTCCAGCTTTATTGAGATATAATTGATGAATAAAAATTATATTTAATTAAGGTGTACAATATGAGTGTACAATGTGATGTCTTGATGTATATTCTAAAATGATAAGTGATTACCACAATCAAGCTGATTAACATATTCAGAAATTCTTAATGCATTTAAAAATGTAAAACTTTGGTTTTTTAAAACAAATGGGATCATACCATATATATTGTCTCTATGTTTCGTACTTGTATGGGGGCCGGGGGTGACATTATCCTTGATTAAAAATAAAAATGAGGATAAAAGAATGGGTGTTTTCTAACTTACAGTAGGATGAATTTAGAATGGTCAGAAAACTGTTACTATCTGGTAGGAACGAAATTCTGGACAGTGATGTAAATGTACACACCCACATGAAATGTAATACCTTGAGCAATATGAAATCTCATTTCATGTTGTGATTTGAATATGAAATCACATATTCATATCCATAAGAAAATTCTAAGGCCACTATAGCATATGCTGAACTCTCAAAAGCCTCTGGAATAAAATCATTTTTCCCTAAGTCCTATTTCTTCTTCACATTGGTAATGGGTAAAGGGAAACTGTAAGTGAACTCTGCTACCGCAGTCCCCAACCCCTGGGCCACAGACCGGTTCTGGTCGGGTGGTCTGTTAGGAACAAGGCTGCACGGCAGGAGGTGAGTGGCAGGGTCCTGGGAGCGAAGCTTCATCTGTATTTACAGCGTCTCCCCGTTGCTTGCATGGCTGCCTGAGCTCCGCCTCCCATCAGATCGGTGGCGGCATTAGTTGCAGGAAAACAAGCTGAGGGCTCCAACTCGTTCTGCATTATGGTGAGTTGTATAATTATCTCATTATATATTACAATGTAACAACAATAGAAGTAAAGTGCACAATAAATGGAATGCACTTGAATCGTCCTGAAATTGCCCCCCTGCCCCGCACCCCACTCCGTGGAAAAATTGTTTTCCGTGAAACCAGTCCTTGGTGCCAAAAAGGTTGGGGACCACTGCTCTGCTACACCAAAGCTTGTTAAATATACAAAGTAAGGCCGGGCGCGGTGGCTCAAGCCTGTAATCCTAGCACTCTGGGAGGCCGAGGTGGGCGGATCGTTCTGAGCTCAGGAGTTCGAGACCAGCCTGAGCAAGAGCGAGACCCCATCTCTACCAAAAAATAGAAAGAAATTAA
>CAUYSK010102022.1:0-51645 GCA_963575035.1 Avahi laniger
CGACGCATTATTATACAGCCAATTAAAAAAGTGAAGTAGAACCAGGGACCGTGCAAAGCTTTTTTTTTTTTTTTTTGTGACAGATGCTAACACGTTTGCCCCGGCTAGGTTGTGTGGTGGTGCGGCAGCCAAGCAGAAAGGAACCTCAAACTCCTGGGCTCAAGCGATCCTCCTGCCTCAGCCTCCCAAGTAGCTGGGATCACAGGCATGTGCCACCATGCCTGTCTAATTTTTTCTATATATTTTTAGTTTTCCAATTAATTTCTTTCTATTTTTAGTAGAGACAGAGTCTCGCTCTTGCTCAGGCTGGTTTCGAACTCCTGAGCTCAAACAATCCGCCCGCCTCGGCCTCCCAGAGAGCTAGGATTACAGGCGTGAGCCACCGCGCCTGGCCCGGAAATTTTTTTATTATTAATTTGAAAAGTGTATTTTAAAATTTATTTTGGTAGATTTGGAGAAAGGAGATTCTTAGCTCTGGCTTTAATAAAACATTTTTACCCAGAGGAAATTTCCCAATTTTTATTTTATCTATTTTAATAAAATTTGTTATATTTAAGCAATGAAATAATTTTAAAATAAAAATTAATCAGAACAAAGAGAGTTAGAAAAGGCCCTAACACCATCATTTTATGAGAAATGGATATTCTTAAAATGAATCTTCCATCTTGGGCTAAAGAAAAATGAAGTCTAATGTAACTACTAGACACTTAACAAATAAATACAATTCTGCAGGACTTTCTGGACTTATTTTCTTCCTCCAGTCATACCCATTTCAATTACAGCTACTTTTTCCTACCATCATTTCAAAAAACTTTGAAAAGGAACACCATAAGATTCATCACTGGAAATAGACTTAAGTCATAGAAACATAGTCCATAATAATAATTATCACATCCTTCAAGATAAAATCACTTTTGACTCTTGGGCCAAGATTGCAACCAAATTTCAGGACCCAGCATTTCCTTTCCCTCAGCAAAGATAGAGCTGTCAGCACCTCTGGCAAGCCTTTGCATCTATACTCAGCTGACCTTGTGGCCTGCAGTGGATTTACAGCAGGCAGTGAGTGGGGAAGGAGCCAACATCACTGTGAAATAGTGCCACGTCAAATAAAGCGGGAGAAATGCTGCTCAGCCAGGATCTCAGGAAGACTTTCATCCTTACTAGACCAGAGCTGAAGTTTATATGACAAGCAGATGTGAAATCTACTCTGGAAATTCAGCTGCCACAGACTCAAGACGAAACTGGAAAAGGAAAATAAAGCCAACTAATGTGAGATGTGTAATAGTGAGCCTAATAGTTTAACACAATCCTAGGTGGTCTAGGGCACTTGCTGATATAATTTGCTAAAATCCCTCCTTCCTCTCTTCTTAACTATATTCTTCCAGTTCTTAAAAGTTAAGCTCCAGTCCAAATGTCTAAGGGAAGTTTTCCCTGATGACATTGACACTATTCTTTTCTTTTCTGAATTTTTCTAACTATTTTTGATTCACAATTAAAAAATGTTTATTGCATTCTTTTCCATGGATAAGATACTCATTTTACGTGTTAGAATATCAATATAAAATTTACACAGATGATTTAAGATATGCACGTTTAGTCACACCAACTATGTCTGCTCCTATGAGTAACAGCACTGGACAAGCCATGTACAGTTATTTCAGTCCTAATAATTCTGAATGCTACGCTGTGAACCTGTCATCTAACACTCAACACGATTGGGTATTACTGGACATATTGAAAGGCAGGAGGAATTTGTCAATTCTGAATGAAGCATTATTTAAGTAAATATAACCTCATAAACTTGGAATAAACTTGGTAGAGCCAACGTTTTTTGCCCAGATTTGAAGGCTCGTTTAACTACACAAAAAAGGATGAAAAGTAGAAGGAAAGAGGAAAATAGAAATTTAAAACACAGAAAAGCATGATACTGTGAGAGTTAAATGTAAACAACTCCTTCAGCCTCTGTACCAAGACGACGTGTTCCAAATCTCAGAGGCAATTTTTCCTCCTAAGGCGAGAGACACATGCGTTAAATGTCTATCCAAACACACAGTCCCATGGAATAAAGTTTTCCTGCAAAAAGGTGGCAGATCTTGGGGTGGGAATTTAATATGAACCAACAAACTTCCCAACAAAAGTACTTTTACCAAGCCATGAATTGACTTTGTGGTAAAATATTATTCCCCCGGGTAAAGTCAAAAACCAAAAGATAATCCAATTGTGTTCCTAATTTTAGCATAATAACAAATTCAGTGGCCTGAATTTTAATTTTTAAAAGACAAAATACACCAGGTTGGGACAAAGAAATTACAAGTAAATTCTAGTGACTTTTTCCCCCTAGTATAATTTATGATTTTTTGAATCAGCTCTATCTCTACCATGGATTTAAACATAAGATGAATATCCCAATTGACTTTTCTTACTTTTGTAAGTTTGTGCCATTGCCTTTAATTCATTTCAAGGGCTCTGTCTTCTTGTTATCCACGGGAGCAAGCATATATTAACTGTCATGTTTCTAATGAAATATTTCATTTGGTCCCTCATGTCATCTCTCACCTCTTTCGCACCTCTATCCTTAATTAAATTCTCAGGCACACTCCAGCAAATCCAGTTCTATTTCTACATCTATCTCACATACAAGAAAATCTCTTAACGTGCTCTGTTTTATCTAAAAATTACTATTAATTTGTAATTCAGGTTCACCTGTGGAGAGTTATCCCAGTCAATTCCTTCATGTCTTACCAATTTTATAACATTTTCATAGCAGTATTCAGTTTTAGCTTCCCTGATGCTTTTGTACAGCAGCTATGGATTATTTAAGAGCAAAGTGTGCTACATGTTCTTAAAAGTGGGTGCTAAATAATGTGTACACACGGACATACAGTGTGGAATGGTAGACAACAGAGACTTGGAAGGGTGGGAGTGTGAGAGGGGATAGGTGATAAGAAATTAATTAATGAGTAGAATGTGGTTTATTCAGGTGATGGATACACCCAGACTTCACCATTACCACATTACTACACATATATAACCATGTAACAAAATTGCACTTGCACCTCTTACATTTATATAAAAATAAATAAAGAGCAAAGAGTGTCAGAACTATGCAAAACACAGTAGAGTAACAAAGGACCATGGCCATTTGCAATTAAAAGAAAAAAATTGAAGCCTGGCACTGCATAGGCTTGTACCTATGTACCCGTAGTCCCTGTTATATGGAAGGCTGAGGCAGGAGGATTCCTTGTGCCCAGGAGTTCAAGCCCAGCCTGGGCAACATAGCAAGACCCCATCTCATAAAAACAAAAACAAAAACAAATTCAGAATCTGTGTCTATGCAACTGAATTGGGGTGGGTCAAGGAGTCTGGTATAAATGCTAAATAAGAAGACACAATGAAATTATACATTATGCAAGCTACTTTAAGAGACAATAAATAATTTTATTTATGGAAAAAATGACTCTAATAATTTATTTCAAAGCTAGCGCTTCATTATTACCATGGAACGTGATTTTCAGAAATTATCTGCTTCATTAGTTTTGATTTAAAATGTTGTACTGGCATTTACTTTATTCTCCCCACTGTGTTTGTCTGAAGGCTACTTATGTCATAACATGTTCACCCATACCAGTTTGCCAGGAGGCCATCCCAAAAAGAGTAAGCATTTATAATATGTTTTATGACCAAAAGCTCCAAGATGTTGAAACATTGCTCCTGGGAGATATAAGCATCCTAGCTCTTGTGGTTAAATGGAAGCATGTGCCGCTTTCCTGCACACACAGCAGTGAACTCCATGGTCGTTATCACCCTTCCCTGGGACATTTCATCTGACTCCTCCAAAACCCTCCACTATCTACCTGTAACACACAAAATAAGCCCATGGGTGTCAGATCAATCCATCACTTCATTCTCTGTTTGTTGGGATTAAGTATTTGTTATTTAATCTACAATTTTACTTAAAAAATATGTGCAGCAAAGAATCTACCTGAATTGCAAGAGAAAGCAACTGCTGTTTTATGGAAGGCATATAAACAAATAAGGTGAAAGGTGAAATCAACACAATTTTTCATGGATAAACAAAAGGTGCTATTTATATAATGGAATATTATTCAACGTTAAAAATGAAAGCGATTCTGAATCATGCTACAACATGGATGACCCTTGAGGACATTATCTAAGTGAAAGAAGCCAATCACAAGATCGATAGCATATGATTCCATTTATTTGTGGTCAAATACGTCAGTCAAATTCATAGAGACAGAAAGTAGAATGGCGGTTGCTAGGGGCTGCGAGGAGAAAGCAATGGGGTGTTATTATTTAGCATGTACAGTTTTACAAAGAGCTTCAGTTTTACCAAGTGAAAAGAGTACTGTGGATGAATGGTGACGGTGGTAGCAAAACAATATGAATGTACTTCATGCCACTGAACCGCACAGTTAAAAACGGTTAAGATGGTAGATTTCATGTGATGTATAGTTTACCACTTTTAAATGAAGAGAGACAAAAATCGATATAAAAAATAAATATGGTAAACCTCTAATTACCATCATTGGATTTAAGGCTGAGCTTTGCTGTCAAAGAGAGTTGGGGTTGAATCTGTTTTGTCACTAACTGACCCTATGTTCTTGGACTCTCTGGGCCTCAACAGGAAGGGAACACACATATGTTCATTGTTGTGTTGTTCTAACATACAAATGAGAAAATGTTCAGCCATTTCTCTTTCTAGGTAAATTTTACAAGGTAAATTAATTATAAGGTGATCTATTAGGTGATTGGGAGGCAAGATTTGCTTATGCTGACTGTTCTTGCTTTGAGTCAAACTGGATCAATCATTTCAAGTCAAAAATTAACTGCGATTGTAACACAGATGTCGTAATTGAGTGGTTTGCACCTTATTTATCATAACAATGGATAATAAACATAGGAATCAAGAAATCTGCGATTAAGTTCTGACGGCAAAAAGACAGAGTCACATTACTCTTGAACTAAAAGTAGATTAAACCAATGCCAGATTTACTCAGGAATATTTAGGTTTTATACATTCATATATACATACAGAGAGATATACATATATAGCTCCATAATACCTTTGTTATTAAACTTTTCCTGCAAGAGGGAGAAATAACTTTTTTATTACTGTGAGTCATGAATTCCATGTCTCTTAAGGCTTATTTTCATGAGAAAAATATAAAACATCAAAGAAATGCAATTATTAGATTTTTTATTAGATGTACAATATCTCGCACAGGGCTCAGGAAACAGAAGGTTCAATAACTGTTTCTTTCTGCCTTTCTCCCCAATGTGTACAGTGAATAAATAGGAAGAAGAATTTGAATAAAAATGGGAAATGTGGAACATCAATAAAAAGGCTGACTAAAGGTTAATGATTAATGTGAAAGATCAGGTAATTTCTCATGTGATGAGATGTTTCTGAAGAAATCATGGGCTATGCGGTAATCTATGCCACATAACCACATGACTTTTATCTGAACTATATATTTAATGTCTAGTTAATTCTCATATAAATTGAATATTTTAAGTCCAAGATATTCTGACTAAAATAAAATTGATGCAATATGATATGGCATAAATTGTCACAATCATTCTCTCAACAGACTGTCAGGGAAGAAATCAATGTAAAAAGAGAGGGCTGGGACTGGAGCAGGAGAGAGGCTACAAGGCCACAAAAATCAAGGAGGTTCTTTTTTTTTTCCCTTTGTTTTTTCTTTTAATTCAGGCGGGGTGGGTAAACCCAAGGAGGTTCTTGTTCTTAAGGTCCTGCAAGTGCCAGTCTCCTTGACTTGTGTATTTGAGGTGTCTTGGCCCAGTCGTGGCCATGAAACAGAGGTTTGAAAATAAAAGCTTATTCCATATGAAGTGAAGCCAAAAAGCAACAGAAAGATTAAAAAATAAAACCATCGACCTTAACTGAGTATATTTACATTGATACACCATCTGCCAAATACTTAAACTCCCATTCAGAAATAAAGTAAGATAGCTTCTAGGAAATACGATTGATTTGAGATTTTGGCCCTAGAAAATTTAACCAATATAATCTAATGACTTAAATAAATTAACGCAAATTAAGGTAAGATATAGGTGGAAATACAGACTTTCTAAATGTCATTAAATTAGCTATGAAAGAAACATTGTGATCATCCTAACCATAAGCACCTGAACGTCAGCCCTGGGATTGCGATTTTCACATGCCTACGTGGTTTCAACCATGTGAGTCTCTGTGGCTAAATATGAATGAAAGTTCACTTCCTAAGAGCAAAGCTCAGTGATGAACACCAAGAGTACTAATGGCAAACCTGTCAATATACTTTGTGTGATCTTTCATAAAATCTCTTAAATTATCTGGGCATCAGTTTCTTCATCTCTAATTAAAAATTTGAACAAATAGTCTCTGAGGTTTATTGACTTGCAGACTCTTTGATCTCTTGGCTATTCCTGTTAGTGATTGATAAAACCACTTTTCTTCAGACTCTTAGGTGGGGAGAACACTGTATTGCCCTTACCAAAGATGTAACTGTGGGGTTAGTCATGGACCTTCCAGAAGACATAGCAATGCTAATATCTCATATATCTAGCAATTTTAATTCAAATATGTGTTATTTCTATAATAATCTTTAGAAAGGCAAAACACAGACATTCTAATATTTTGTTCTAATGCTTTATTAATTCTTTTTCCACGTGACAGAATTACTAAATAAAGCATATATTGCTTTGATTTTTTAATCATCGTATATTGTTTTCCTGCTTATCATTTATAATATCTATTAATTGGGAAAACAACAAAGATATTGCTATATGCAATTGTATAGAGAGAAATGCTATCTCTTTCAGAGAAGCTTTTCCAATCAGCCCTGTTTTTAAAATAGTGCAGTTTCAGCATCACTTAGCCTCTGCCCTTACAGCTACAGTAAATTATCCTTAAATTGGAAAGATGTCCTACTACAACTGAAAAGCAAATATCTAGTTAACCGACTTTCCACGTTAGGCCACCTCAATTTTGTGGTTTTAACTGAGTCACTGACCCATTAAGAAGCATTCGTTACTGCCAATGAAACAATCTATCCTCATGTAAAAATATCCTTAAGCTTCATGGCCTTTGATAAAGCATTAAATTTCCAGGATTTTTTGAGTTCATAAGAGGGTGAAATAATGGAAAAATAGAGATTCCATGCCTACCTAGTAATAACATTTAACATTAAATAATCTTGCTGGATATAGAATGATAATAGATAAAATGAGACATGGGCATAGCAGCTAGTACAGTCATTTGTCATGAAGGTACATGTGTATCCAGACAATTGCTTGAATATTCAGCTTAATAAATGGCATGAATCCTTTTGGCCCTCTAAGGTAGAGAACCCAGTTCATTAGTTTTCAATGAAGCATCTAGAAGTCCCTAACACAAGGGTAGGAAAACTATGGCATGTAGGCCAAACTCAGCCCACTACCTGTTTTTATAAATATAGTTTTATTGAAACACAGCCGTGCCTATTTGTTTACTAGTGCCTATGGCTTCTTTCCTATTATAATGACAGGGTTGAGTAGTTGCAACAGAGAAAATATGGCCTAAAAAGTTTAAAATATTAACTATCTGGGCCTTTACCAAAAGTTTGCCAAACCTGCTATATGAAACACATTAATTCAGGCTACTTTAGTTGTGGTCTGTGTAAATTGTGAGAGTTATTTGAACTGTTACGATTTTGTAAAGGGTCCCTTCTAAGTCAATGGAAATACCTCATTTCTCTTCGTTGTTCTATAAATTATTTTGCTTTTAAAATTAAGATTCTATGTAATTTAACTATACATAACATTATTATGAACTTAATCAAAAGAAAAAGTAATGTTTAAATAACTTAAAGATATAGTATTTATTTGTTCCCAGATACCCAACTGAGCAAACAAACAGCGAGATATATACTCACCTAAACTCTACACGAATTTGACCTTATGCTTACAGACCTTTATAAAGTGCATTCATTTTCTCTTCACAATGCCAGGACATTGGTGGAATAAATTCCTACTTTAGAAGACTAAAGATGATGGTTACATAGGTTTAAAAACTTGCCAACATGATATGACTAATTTGTGTCATTATATGTCATATATTTTGTTCCTTAATCAATTTTGTCCATTTAACATTCTCTATTACTGACATGAAAATGTCTGCATTATCTGTACACCATCAGAGATGTTTCTCTTCATCAAACTTCCTACTGGCAAACTCCCTGCCTTCCTGTTAAGTGACTTAGCAGAGAGTGAACAACAATATTGTTATTAACTAGACCAGTGTTCATCTCCATTAGTGCACACCGAGGAAAGCTCTGTTTACTAATGCTTGCTTTCTAAAAGTACTCCACTGAACTAGAAAGACTAAAAATATAGTCTGAATCATAAAGAAAGTGTCAAAACTCTTTTTTTCTTCAGCAGAGTAGAAACTAGGGCAACATAAATGAGGCACCCAGCTTGCCTGTAAAATTTAAGGTGATGCTAAAAAGTTTGGTAATTAAGATAAATAATTTTTTTTTTTTGGTTACCTGAATCACTTTTACAGTGCTTGAGTCACCCAGATATTGTTCATTGTACCCATTAAGTAGGTTTTCCCCCATTCCCTCCTCCCCCCTAAGCCCAGTTGATTTCCATAGAGCTTTTCTTCCCTCTATGCACACGTGTGCTCATCAGTTAGTTCCAATTTAGTAGTGTGATACTTTTAGACAGCAAAATGATGCAAAAATACATGGGAAAAAAATATTAAAATTTTAAATCAAAAGAGAGTCAGTAACAGAGCATTGTAAATTCATATGAGACCAGAAGCAAAAAATTTAAAAATCATTAATATTGATCATGTTTTGAATTAATTTTGATTTTTGGTGTCCCCTTAAATTTTGCCTCTAGAGGCAGGTGCGTGTGTCATTCACTTCATTCTAGTCTCAAACCTGTTCTTCACCCAATTAACTAAAATTTCACCAAATGATAAGTAAACTAAAAAACCACTTTGTGAGCAGCTGACTTTCAACACAGTGAGAGAACCTACGGCAATTTTGCCAACGAACAGCACTTACAGCTGATATTGGCAGTACCAATCCAGCAGAGGATATCCGCCCCTTCTATTTTTCCTTCCTCTCTCATTTCCCTCTTCTTCCTTTGTATTCCCTTCACATTGCTTTCATCAACACAGATACACAAGCCTGACCTTGCCCCTTACATTGTAGCATAAATAAAGAGCTGATCTTTGCCCTGGTTCTATGCTATCAGTCCACCAAAAAAAAAAAAAAATTGATAATTGGCCTACAGACAGGGAAAGTCCAAGGAACACAAATAAATTATTATTAAACATAGACCCATTTCCCTCCTTTAGTTAATAAGCAGGGAAAGCATTCGGGAGTATTACCTTAAATATCACCGCTTATTGCATTATGCTCCTCTTCACAGGTGCTCTAGGAGAGGGGTCCCCAACCTAGGGTGAGCTGTATAATTATTGCATTATATATCAAGATGCAATAATAGAAATAAAGCGCACAATAAATGTAATACACTTGAATCATCCTGAAACCATCCCCCCACCCTCCAACCCCCCATCCCCCACCCCAGTTCATGGAAAAATTGTCTAACATGAGAACAGTCCCTAGCGCCATAAAGGTGGGGGACTGTTGCTACAGCTAATCTGTAGAGTACTTTATGGCCAGGTTCACCATCAACGAATACAAAGACAAGGAGAATTTGAGGCAATTTTTTTTTCAGAGAGTGCAGGAAACAATGCTGACTCACAAGTTGACCAAAGCATTGTAAATGTTTCGTTTCCCTTAGCTTGACTAAACTTAGGACAGGTTTCTTCCTGACAATGGCCTCTGACCTTCCTTTTCTCCTAACCTCCATGTGACTGTATTGGAGACAGGGCCTTAGGAGGTGATGAAGGGTAAATGAGGTCGTAAGATGGAAGCCCTAATCTAATAGAACTAACGTCGTTATAAAAAAGGAAGGTACACTACAGACCTTTTTTTTCCTCTATCTTTGTCATGTGGGGATACCGCAGGAAAGTACCCATCTGCGAGCCAGGAAGAAGGCCTTCACCAGAAACTGACCCTAGAGGCACCTTGATCGAGGACTTCTCAGTCTCAAGAACTGTGAGAAAATAAATTTCTGTTGTTTAAGCCACCCAGCCTGTGGTGCTTCGTTACAGCAGCCTGTGCAGACTGAAACAGCGCCCCTACCTCTGTTTCTGCATAAGGGTAGGAGCCCAAATTAGATAAATGACAATTAGCAGGGTTGGGGGGGAAGACCGCCTAATTACATCGACCAACTTATCTTCTAATCTTTTTCCCTAGCTTTCCAGTAGCTCGCCCTAGCGCTTAAAAATTCTCCCACGTTTTATTTGAGCCAAGTTGAATTCAATCTCTCTCCCTCATTTCAATAATCTCGAATAGAGTTTCTCTCGCTTGTTAACTTGGTCCAGTGCAATTTTTCTCCACAAGGTCAATTACTCACTGGTAATTTGTTTATTCTCTGCAGTCTCTTTGTCATGTACATATTTTTACCCAAAAGCATGGCTGTTTTAAATACATATAAAATATTGTTAATAATTATTGAGTCAATACCATATTTTTGCCTGTAATTCTTTGTAGTATTCTCTGTAAAGATAATTCTCCTCTTAATAACTGATTTCTGACTGTTTTTTTGAATCTTTCTCATTTAGGCATTCCTCTTTCTTTAATATTCTGGTTGCTTTGCACTGCATGATGATTATATTCACTTAGGAATATGTTTATTATAATCAGAATGTTTTCTTTTTTCCAGCAAAATATTTGTTAAGCAGTAGAGTCAAATATTTTTTTGAAATATATTTACAGTATGATAACCAAAAGTCTCAGTTTTTTCTGGATGGTTTTAGAAATGAAAACCCAGTGCCCTGGGAAGCTCTCAGTCTTAAGCAAACTGATTTAATACATTTGCCTTCTTCCTTTTGTTTTCTCTAAGACTATCTGTCCACCACGTCCTCACAACATAGCCATCTGCAAATGATTGATGTGTTCTCTAAAGAGTTGATGAATCTGCAAAAAGATAAAAATAGTGAAGGGGAGAGAAAAATAAAATGAAAGAAAGAGGAAGAAAGGAAAATACAGATACAGCACTTTCCTATGCCTACTACCAAATGAGGGAAACTATGATTCTTAGCATATTTATTTACAAATATTAGGTAAATTTACACAGCTAGTGTGTCTGTTTTTAATACATGCATAAAAATGGCTACATTTAAATATATTTTCAGGTTTACTTATTCTCCTTTGAATGCAAAGATGCACCAGTATTATGTGAATGATACCAAGGTATTTTAGAAAAAAGATAAATGCTTCAAAGCAAAGGTGACTCAATATATTCACCCTGCACAAAAGAAAAAAGAAAGACAAGTTTAATAGCAGAATCAATTGCTGAAAAACCTGCAAATGTGAAAAGTGTTTGAGTTATTGCTTCTGTGAGCACTCCTAACATTTTTATTAACTTCCAAATGCATAATAATGACATTTCAAAAAAAATTACCATACTTAGAGACAGATTTTAAGAGGGTAGCTATTCCCCGAGCCCAGTTCTACAACCATCATGATAATAAAAATTCTCTGCTCATAGCAGCATTGAGCTGGCCGATGTTCTTACACCTGCCACTTGACAGGCCCAGGGACACAGACGGACACAGACAAAGTGAAATTTGAAATTTCTTGGTTGGTGTTGCAGTTAAATTTTGTTTTCAATTTATAAGATATTTTATTTTTTATTTAAAATAAAAGTATAAAAGCACATTTTAATTTATATAACACACAGTTTTCTCCATTATAATTATATTCATTTAATTCTATTCACTGAGCAAGAATTTTTCAAATGTATGAGTTAAAAAGTGTATATACATACACAAAGAGTGCAATGCACACCACCCAAAAGATGGACATATTTGAAACTCAGACTTAGGGGGGGCGGAGGGGGAAGGGCAACATACGTAACCTAAATATCTGTATCCCCATAATATGCTGAAATAAAAAAAAAAAAAGAAAAGTGGTTAATACCATTTATTCAGATATGTGTTACTTTCTGGGGAAAAGCTTATATTTGCTTATTCATATGTATAGTATTTGATATAGAGCTTACATTAATATATTCCAAAACTAAGGCGATATGTTGTCCTCCTCTGTGTGTATCAGAAATACTTAGAAGACTGCTGAACATGCAGATGTGTTGGCCCAGTCTCTGGAAATGCTGATTCAATAATGATCAGGTATCCTTGTGACTTTCAGCAAAGCCATCTTAATTAATTAAATAGTTCTTCATAGGTTGGGTGACTTTATAAATGATGTAAAGTAACATTTTTTCTCCTAAGTAGAAAAAGTAAAACAAACTCTATAAAGAAAAGTTTCTTAGATTTGAAAAGTACAAAGGACAACATATCACACACCCTTTCACTATTGATCTCTGTAACTCATGGGTCTGTTTTCTCACATACAGTCTTTCACGGACTCTGACAGGCTTCTGACTTTGGAACGAGAAATTATCAGTGAAAAGGATAGGCTTGTGAGGCAATACCTTAGTCCACCGTGAGTTGAGACATCTAGATGGTGCTAAATAGCATATGGAAATTACACCAACGAAACAACATGAGCTCCCAAATACCATCTAGGTGTCCAGGTTTGTGCTGGGTTATGGAGGGTCAAAAAAATGAATGGGATCTCAGTCTACGTAGAGCATGAAATCCAGTATTGTAAAGTCTGTATTTCCACAAACCACTGAGATCATAACTGCTTATAAACTCTCTTCCAGTTTTTTGATGTTTTTGTGGACATAATTTTCCTGTCTTTTCTTTTCTTTTCTTTTTTTTTTTTTTTTTTGAGACAGAGTCTCACTGTGTTGCCCGGACTAGAGTGCCATGGTGTCATCCTAGCTCACAGCAACCTCAAACTCCTGGGCTCAAGCAATCCTCCTGCCTCAGCCTCCCGAGTAGCTGGGACTACAGACACGTGCCACCATGCCCAGATAATTTTTCTATTATTTGTAGAGATGAGGGTCTTGCTTTTGCTCATGCTGCTCTCAAAATCCTGATGTCAAGCAATCCTCCAGCCTCAGCCTCCAAAAGACATTTTCCTGTCTTTTTAAATTTTATTATTATTATTATTTTATCAGAAGGAAAAGTAGGAAACTGGTATAAGGCTGCAAAAAATTTTTCTACAGTCTATTCTCTGTCATCAGTATAGTCATACACATGCATTACCTTAGGAAAGACACTGCCTTCATTGGCAAAAATTGTCGATACACGAGTTGAGAAGTTTCCTGTTAACTCAGAAAAATCACTTGTATTTTTATGTTCTTTAGTAACCATCTCCCCACTCTGGACACTTTTTCATTTTAGTATTTGAACTATAATTGTATCTGAAAAAAAGGGATTTAAAAACTCTAAGACTAGGAGAAATAAATGTTCTCAAACATCATGTATGAAATTTATTATATTGATCATAGACAAGTTATAGTAGCCATTGTTTTTTTCTTCTTCCCTATGGCCATTTAACTTTTGATTATTATTAGGTTACTTGGTTAGATTTGCAATGTTAGTGAAAAATCACTTCTCTTAAAGGAGAATAGAGAGAAAATTTGCTTCTTTGCAACAGTGACAGCTAAATAAAAAAGAGACTGTTACAAACCTGAAAGTAGCAAAATTTCAAAAACAAGTACAAAAACAGACATGACTTCCTCAAATTATATCCTTTATGCCACATCACAGAAACAAATACTCAGGAATGTTTTGTAAGTTTCAAATTAGTGCAACCTCTGTGGAAAGCAATATGGAGATACCTTTAAGAGATACAAGTAGAACTACCATTTGATCCAGCAATCCCATTACTGGGCATCTACCCAAAAGAGCGAAAATCGCTCTATGAAAAAGACACCTGCACTCGAACGTTCATAGCAGCACAATTCACAATTGCAAAGATGTGGAAACAACCCAAGTGCCCATCAACACATGAGTGGATTAATAAACTGTGGTATATGTATACCATAGAGTACTATTCAGCTTTAAGAAACAATGGTGATATAGCACCTCTTATATACTCCTGGAAAGCACTGGAACACATTCTACTAAGCGAGGTATCCCAAGAATGGAAAAACAAGTACCACATGTACTCACCATCAAATTGGTATTAGCTGATCAGCATTTAAGTGCACATATAAGAATAACATGTATTAGATGTTGGGCAGGGGGAAGGGAGGGTAAGGGCATCATACATAACCCAATCATCTGTACCCCCATAACATGCTGAAATAAAAATAAATAAATAAATAAAGAGTTGGCTCAAGGTAGACATTGTTGAACCCTATTTACAGGCAGTATAGGGATCAATAAAACAAAACAAACTAGAGCAAAAATACAACATAGCAAACAAAATGACTACAACACTGGCAAAATCCTAGATGTGTCATGGTTTGAAACAATACAGATCAGGTGCTGATCTTACCATTTAATTCGATCTTCCTGTGATCTTGGACAATCCATGTTGATGTATTAGCCTACATTTCCTACATACACTGGGGAAAGAAAAACAGTCTCTTCAACAAATGGAGGTGGGAAAACTAGATATTCATTTGTAGAAGAATGAAACTAGATCCCTATCTCTTGCTATATACAACAATCAAATAAAAATGAATTAAAGACTTAAGTCTGAGTCCTGAAACTATAAAACTACTGGAAAAAAGCATTGGGGAAACATTGCATGACATTGGTCTGGGCAAAGATTGCTTGAGAAAACCTTAAAAACATAATCGACCAAAGCAAAAATGGACAAATGAGATCAAATCAAGCTAAAAAGCTTCTGCACAGCAAAGGAAACAATAAGCAAAGTCCAAAGACAGCACATAGAATGAGAAAAAAATATTTCCAAACTACTGATCTGACAAGGGATTAATAAGCAGAATATATAAAGTACTCAAAATTCAATAAGAAAAAAATAAATAATCCAATTTAAAAGTGAACAAAAGATCAAAACAGAAACTTCTCAAAAGAAGACATACAAATAGCCAAGAGGTATATGTAAAAAAATGGTCAGTATCACTAATCATCAAAACTACAATGAGATATCATTTCACTCCAGCTGAAATGGCTTTATTCAAAAGATAGACAATAACAAATGCTGGTAAGAATGTGGACAAAGGGAAATCCTTCTGCACTGTTGGTGGGAATGTATATTAGTGTAGCCACCATGGAGAACAGTATGGAGGCTCCTCAAAAACTGAAAATAGAACTACCATGTTATCCAGCAATCCCAATGCTGGGTATACATCCAAAAGCCAAGACATCAGTATATCAAAGAGATATCTGCACTCCCATGTTTATTGCAGCACTTTTTACAATAGCCAAGATATGGAATCAACCTAAGTGCCTATTAATGGATAAGTGGATAAAGAAAATGTGGCACATACACACAATGGAATATTATTCAGTGATAAAAAAGAGGGAAATTCTGTCATTCACAACAACATGGATGGAACTGGATGACATTGTGTTAAGTGAAATAAGCCAAGAGCAAAAAGACAAATATTGAATATTCTCAGTCATATCGGGAGCTAAAAAAATTGATCTCATAGAGATAGAGAGTAGAATGATGGTTACCAGAGGCTGGGCATAAGATCAGAGAGGGAGGGCAAGGTGGAGATAGTTAATGGGTACAAATATACAGTTATATAGAAAGAATAAAATATAATATTCAATAGCACAATAGGGTGACTATAGTTAATAATTATTTATTGAAAATTTAAAAATAACTAAAAGAGTGAAATTGGAATGTTCCTAACACAAAGAAATGATAGATGCTTATTGTGATGGATATTTCAATTATCCTTATTTGATCATTACATATTGTATTCCTATATCGAAACATCTCAAGTATCAAGTATATACAACTATTATGTACTCGTAATAATTAATGATAAAAATTTTTGAAAAAACGAAAAGGAGAAACCAAAAAGGACAAAGAAGAACAGGAAAGGTGACTACAGAAATGTAGTTTTAAAATCTAAAAAAAAAAAAAAAATTAAAAACACAGGTATATGAATATTAGATGACTTAAACCTAGAAGATCAAACACTAAACTATCCATTGAAGAACTGTAGAAAAGAAGTAAATTAATTAACAGCAAATAATCAGAAAACTTAAGAAGTTGTAGGGAGCAGACCTCTATGAAATGGGGATACAAATCCTTTTTTAAAAGCTTATATCACCAAGAAAACAACTTTTCCATAATTTTCCTAAATAAATGGCTCCCACTAAGAAGGTGGAAACCATATCAAAGAGGGGGAACAAAGAAAATTATTCCTATTGAACCATGAGATGCAACACCATTTCTCTACTTGATCTGAGCCCAGTGGCTGTCAGATTTACACCTCTCAGGGAGTATAGTGGATAAGTCCTCTCCAAAGAAGCTGACAAGTTGGATATTTGTTAATACAATTAGATACAGGGTTCATATCCTACAATGAAACCTGGCAATCCACAGTCTACAACTCTGCACAAAACTTCCAATCAGTTTTTTAGTGCCTCATGTATTTTCTAATGAGAAAAATAAAGACTAAATTAAAGAAAGTTAGAAATTTACAAAGCAATGATCGGACGAAAAAAAATCAATGGCTTAATAGCTTCTGAAAAATAAGGGAAAATAATATATCAATAGAATTAAGTGGTATAGAAACCTACAAGAAAAAGAACATCCGATTATGAAAAAGAACTTGTTAAAGTCAAATATCAGATGGCAAAATACTATCTAAGAGGAGAGCTTATTTTTATACCTAATAGATTTCAATTAACTGATAAGTCCATTTTCCTTTCAAAAATATATTGCACTTTAAAAACTCTACATTTATTTCATGATCATAAAATTTTAGAATTTCTCTCGCCTTAATATGTTAGAAACTATAAAAACAATATTAACTACTGTTCTATTTTAGTTTAAAGGATCATATAGGGACATTATAAGTCACATGACAGACAACATATTATCTGGAGTAGAGTATACAGTAGGACTTAATAAGAATTAGGCAATGGGTAAAAAGTTAGAATTCAATTTTGTTTCATCAAGAAAAGGAGATTAATTAAAGCATGTAACCTGGAAAGACAAAATTAAAGTTACAAAGGACTACAATTAATGGTGAAAAACCATCAGGATTCTATTCCGTAATCCTTCCCCTCTAACAAAATATGGAATGAAACTGTCGTTTTGGAACTTTGATTAAAGTCCCAAAGCTGAAGACAATGGATAGTTTATAGTGAGGCCTTGGATACACCTCTTCAGACTAACAAAGTAGACAGTGAAACAGTTCTCAAGACTCTCTACTCTACTATCCAGAAAAGACTAGAAGTTTGTAAGAGATCTCATGATTGACCAAGAGATGGCTTTAGTAATGTTTTCACAATGAAGCGTGAGTGTTATGGGGAGGTAGGTGGAAGGTCAATTAGCAGAACAAATTGGAAAAGGTGCTGGGGAGAAAGGTAAACCAACACCTTTTATAGGAACTGGTATGAAGTTGGAATAGTGTCTAACTGCCTCAGGAAAGGCCAGTAACTCACTGTTCTGACTATGAAAGGGCCTGATCTGATCCTAGCGTGCAGAGTAAGGCCAAGTCTGTATGGAGGGTACCAACAGATTCAGCGTGAAAAATTAGAGTAATATAGGGTAATATTTAAAACAGGTCACTGAATTCATTTCTTCAGAGATACGTAGCATTGGATTTTTGCCTTACCTTTTGTCTGAACTTCCTTGAAGTTCTCAATCAAAAAGCACTTCTTTGAACAAAAGAAAATTTTCCTTGAAACCAAAATGTGGAATTTATATGCAAAAAACTCTTTTGTACATTAATGGTTTATCAACAAATTAACTAAAATGAGTAATTGCCAGTGAAACGTGATACTCTCTATGTGTATTTAACTTCATTAGCTTTTGTTTTTTGGCAGACATATTAATATAGTTAGCAATTTAATTTTACCTTTTCAAGCATAATTTTTCTTTACAAACACAGTTTGCCTTGGAAAACATAACAATGAATGGGAGTCATAAAAATGGTCATTTTCTTAGTTTGAATGACTCCAAATCAGACACCAAGACATAGTTTTAGACACAAGTAGTTTATCTGAGAGGTCATAAGAAAGAAGCACAAATGAGGAAGCAGAGATAGTAGGGAAGACAAAAAAGCCAACAAATAATGTGATGAATAATAAATAGGTTACTATTGTGGATAACTAGAGATAGAATTGCCTCAGAATTGACCATGGAGCGACAAAGAATGCTGACCTTGATAGGCTGAAGAATTAAAGATTTCCTTAGTCTAAATCTCAGGTACTTCTGGGTTGCTGTTCTCACAAACCAAGCAGGCTCCTACAGTGGTGGCAAAAGCTGTAAGAAGAGAAGCAGATAGATGTGGACACTTGCTGCTTGGTGTGGAATGCAGCACAGGGAAATTGTCCACTGTCAATTCAAATGAATCTGGAAATAAACTAAGTGGATATATTAATAAAATAAGAAATCATTGGAGTTTGCTACTGTTTACCTCTTGATCTACCCAAATCTTCCCATGCTCCTTATTATGAATGTCTGGTTATTAAGATTTCAAACCACGGGCCAGCAAAAATATCTAAAAAACTAGAGAGTTAATAAAATAAGATGGAGTTTTACTTCTGCAAGGCAGTAATTGTTATTGATCAAATCTCTTCTATCACTTATTCTAGATTTTTAAAAATCTTTTATTTATACTTGTACTGGTCTAGGTTGTTTACCCAGTGGAATTAACCAGGTTTAATATCTGAAAAGTATGAACCCCTAATTATACTGGATTGTTGCTGTTGTATATTTATGATTTTCACTCATTATGGAAATATCAGTAGGAACCACAGCAGTTCCCACTCTGCAGATATACTCTGCCCTGTCTACAGTATCTATTGTCAGCCCTAGATCCCAGAGCTTCATAATCATCATTGTTGATAACATCCAACAGTACGATAACTTCTTTTCCTGCTGCTCTATTAAAATATGCAGACAGGTTTTTGTGCTATTGGGGACACAGCACTATTTGATGGACATTGGTCAATATAACTATATCCTGTATCAAAAATACATCTGGGCACCTGCCCAAGACTGTAATTCCTGTTAGTTCCTTGCCTGATATTTAAGAGACAATCCCCACGTTCTCTCGGCCACTAGGTTCCAGACGATGTGCTAGTGGATTGCATGTCCACATTCCAATTGTCACACAAACCTCTTTTATTATAAAATTGATCCTTGGGTCCACGTCAATGTTATGATGGATCGCATTTGTGGGAGACATCCTCCTCCTATCCCCTGTATTTTTCCTGTTAGAGACAAAGTACAGTATTAAAATATCAGAGGTGCTTGCCATAATCATTTATACATTCCTCTTAAAAGAATAATTGTAAAGAATGGCTCAAACATGTTTTGCCTCTGCCTACTTTGTAACTGAATATATCTTTCCACTGAATATATCTAAAGATAAGATGTATCAATTTGAATATATAGCTAATCCACTGTTTATGTCTGTCGTCATTATCAATCTAAGCACAAAGGCAAGTTTAACTGTATTATTTGAGCCAGCCCATAAAATCCAAATGCTCTAAAAACCATATGTGTTACAGCCTTTGATATGATTTAATCTAATGCAGGTTTTAGATATGCTTTATACTTCTAAACTGAATTTAGGAAGAAGTCTCTTTCATTAAAATTAAATATGCATATTTCAAAATATAACATCAAAATTAATATGCAATGAGTAAGAACCTGGTTGATTTTTGATATTTCTATTGGAAAACTGATAAAAGTGAGTAGGGAGTAAAATCTGAATGATGCCATACAGATGAGAGAGAGTGTTTCAGCAGGGAATTGGAAAAAAGGAAAAGTGACCTGGCCCCTCTATTCTCAGCCTTTAAACTACAAGCCTTTCTTTTTCCAAAAACATCAGTTCCTTTTTCAAAATTTTAGGAAAAGTGAATGAAAGGATTCCCAGATTAGTGAGTAAGTAACTTTGGGAAGAGGTTAATTCTACCAGTGAAATAGAAATATCATCTTCTTAGAGTTATATAATCTTAAATATTTATGTAAATTAAATGGTAAATTCTTATAATGATTTGTCTAGGAACATGCACTTAAAAGTGTGCACCAATATTACACAGATAACATGCTGGTAATAACAAGTATGGAAAAAGATTATCAATATTCTCTGTTATTACCCTCTTGGTGGTATATTTTCTCTTTTTATGATACAAAATGATATGTCTCTACTTCCCCAAGTGATATTTTATTTGAAAGGAAAGCTCTTCATTATCAGTATTATTAGTAATAAAAATGGCATGCTTATATAGGCTATGTTTTTATAAAATAAAGATGGAAAAATTTAGAATTCAGAATTTTCTACTGTTTCCTTCAATAAACAGTTTAAGAAGACAAGTGAAAGGGAAAAAATACATACTTAAAAGTTAAACCAACAAGGAAATTCACAAGAGCTCAACAAAAATAAAAATGCTACTTTCTAAAAATATGAATTTCCATTGACATTATCATAACAAATTTATTCCATCACCTTCTGCTATGTCTTCACTATTATCTTCTCATTTCTGTATAAACACTACAAATTATTTCCTACTAAGTTAATTGTTCTCTCACATTCTCTTTGCTTGCCTGTTGATTTTCCCATTGACTTTCCATATTTTCTCTAAAAACTTTCATAAAATGTTAGAGAAAAAAGGCAACTTTTTTGAACTTCTCAATAATACCTAAAATTCCCATGATTCAGTGAATCTCTACTCAAAGGAAAAAAGAAAAGGATATTTGAGTTCAAAGAAAAAGAATCAATGCGTTAGTGTTGACTAATTACATCTCTGAAAAAAAAAACACTTAAATTTAATCACAGTTTATGAAGGACTGTGAATATCTAGAAATGTGAAATATAAATATTAATATGTACATCACAGATAACTACTTCAAAACTTCAATCCTCCAATTGCTCTCATCCACAGGTAGTAAATGATTTTGGACCACTCTTCTTAATTGTGAGCCCATAAACCCAATAATAAGGTAACAGGAATAATTATTATTATATGATAATACAATTACATAAAGTGACTTTGTTAAATTATCTTAATAAATCTATTATTTTTATTTTATAGAAGAGAAAACTGAAACTCAGGAAAAGGTTTTAAATAACTTTTCTAAAATCTTAGATTTACAACTCTAAATTTTGATATACTACTGCCTTCAGTCTCACAGTATTTCTTTCTGCGCCTCACTCATTTATCAGTTTCAACTCTTTATCTCACGGATCCATGGACATTTAGTCTTGTTCTTTCCTTCCTTTGAGATCACCCGCACCCCGTCGCCCCCACTGACAGTCATGTTTACAGGTACTGTTATAACCAGAAGTCTTTGTAGTACAGATTTCCTTTTGCTGAAAGGGGCAAAGAATAAAAATCTCACTTTGATATACTAGCATACATAATTTCTCTTATTGCATTCCCTTTTCCATTTATAAAGATAAAATAAATTCATCTTCTGAAGCAGTCTTAATGCCATGATAAATTTACAGCAAAGACAGAATATTATAAGAGTTTCCTTTCTGAAGCATTTGATATATGAGTAAACTCTATACGAAATTTGTTTGCGACTAAAATAATATTTGTGTCATAATCTGAGGATTCAAAATTACATGTAAAGTGTTGGCCCGCAGAGATTGTTAAATTTTATCTTTTAAAAAATGCCTTGTTTGATTTGCTGTTAACAAAATGCCTGAAAGGCCTATCAAACTTCAACACAAAAATTGTTTTTTTTAATTTCAAAAACATTTAAGGAGCACAAGTGTTTTTTGTTACATGGATGAATTGAATTATGCTGAAGTCAGGGCTTCCTGTGTACCCATCACCAGAATAGTGTACATTGTACCTGATAGGTAGATTTTTGGTCCTTACCCCTCTTCCAACCTTCCCCCTTCTTAGTTTTCAATGTCCATTATACCACTTTATGACCACATGTATGCCTCATTTATCCCCCACTTATAAGTGAGAACATATGGTATTTCTTTTCCCATTTCTGATATACTTCACATAGGATAATGGTCTCCAGTTCTATCCAAGTTGCTGCAAAAGACAGTATTTCATTTCTTTGTGTGCAGTAGTGATTTATATATATATATATATATATATATATATATATATATATCACATGCTCTTTATCCATTTATCAGTAGTTGGACAATTAGCTTGATTTCATATCTTTGCAATTGTGAACTGTGCTGCAGTAAACATTTGAGTGCCCATATCTTATTAATCAAATGACTTATTTTACTTTGGATATATAACCAGTAGTGAGGTTGCTGGATAGAATAGGAGGTCTCATTTTAGTACCTTGGGAACTCTCCATACTGTTTTTCATAGTACTTTTACTAGCTTACAGTCCCACTGACAGTGTATAAGCTTTCTCTTTTTACCATATGTGCACCAATATCTATTGTTTTTTGACTTTTTAATCATGGCCATTCTGACAGAGGTAAGGTAGTATATCACTGTGGTTTTAATTTGCATTTCCCTGATGATCAGTGATGCTGAGCATTTTTTCATATGTCTGTGGGTCATTTGTCTATCTTCTTTTGAAAAAAAAGTGTTTATGTTTTTTGCCCACTTTTCGATGAGGTTATTTGTTTTTTTCTTGCTGATTTGTTTGAGTTCTTTGTAGATTCTATATATTAGCCATTTGTCAGATATATAGTTTATTAATATTTTCTCCCATTCCATAGATTGTCTATTTACTTTATTTCCTTTGCTGTGCAGAAGCTTTTTAGCTTAATTAAGTCACATATATTTATTTTTATTGTTGCTATATTTGATTTTGCAATCTTAGTATTCAATTATTTGCTGAGGCCAACATCCAAAAGAGTTTTTCCAATGTTTTCTTTCAGAATGTTTATGGTTTCAAATATTACATTTAAGTCTTTAATCCATTTTGAGTTAATTTTTGTATATGGTGAGAGAGAGATATCCAGTTTCATTCTTCTACAGGTGGCTACCAAGTTTTCCCAGCATCACTTATTGAAGAGGGTGTCCTTTCCCCAGTGTATGTTTTTGTCTTCTTTGTCAAAAACCAATTGGTCATAGCTAACTGGAATCTCTATTTTGGTCTATGTCTCTACAATTATACCAGTACCGTGCTGTTTTGGATATTAATATGACAGCCTGGTAGTATAATTTGCAGTCAGGTAATGTGATGCCTCCAGATTTGTTCTTTTTGGTTAAGGTTGCTTTATTTATTTGAGGTTTGTTGTTTTTTTTTTTTTTGGGGGGGTTACCTATGACGTTTAGGATAATTTTTTCTAAATCTGTGAAAAATAATGTGACATTTTGATGGGAATTGCATTGCATCTGTAAATCACTTTGGGGAATATGGACATTTTAACAATATTGATTCTTCCAATCCATGAGCATGGGATGTTTTTCCATCCGTTTATATCAGCTCCAATTTCTTTCATAAGTGTTTTGTAGTTTTCCTTGTAGAGATCTTTCACCTCTTTGGGTAAATACACTTCTAGATATTTTATTTTCTCTGCAGCTATTGTAAATGAAGTTGAGTTCTTGATTTGACTCTAAGCTTCAGTGTTAATAGTGTATAGACATGCTATTGATCTGTGTACTTTAATTTTGTAACCTGAGACTTTACTGAATTCATTTATCAATTCTAGAAATCTTTGGTGGAGTCTTTAGGGTTTTCTAAGTATAAGATCATATCATTGCCGAACAGAGATAGTTAGTCCTTCTCTTTCCTAATTTGGATGCCCTTTATTTCTTTCTCTTGCCAGAATGCTCTGGCTGGGACTTCCAGTACTATGTTTAATAGAAATGATGACAGTGGGCACCCTTGACTTACGACTATGTGCCTTGGTAACATCCTATATGCCATGAATCTTCCAGATATTCAATGACCTCCTTGTATCTGGATGTCTCAATCTCTAGCAATAGCAGGGAAGTCTTCCTCAATTATTTCCTCAGATAGGTTTTCCATGCTTTTTGCTTTTTCTCCTTCTCCCTCAGGGATGCCTATAATTCTTATATTCATTCATTTTACATAGTTCCAATATTTCTCAGTTCTTCTACACTTTTGTCTTACTGGGTTAATTCAAAAGCCTGTGTTCAAGCTCTGAAATTCTTTTTTCTACTTATTCTAGTCTATTGTTAAAACTTTCTTCTGTGTTTTGAAATTCCCTAAATGATTCTTTCATTTCTATAACTTCTGTTTTATCTTTTCTTATGTTGTCTATCTCTCTACTGAATTTTTAATCCATGTCCTAAATTATTTTTTTGATTTCTTTGTGTTGGTTTTCAATTTTCTCATCAATCCCATTGATCTTACTTGCCATTTATATTCTGAATTCCATATTTGACATTTCAATGATTTCCTTTTGGTTGGAGTCCATTGCTGGAGGACTATTGTGATCCTCTGGGAGTGTCAAAACTGTTTGTTTTTTTTATGTTGCTGGAGTTCTTATGCTGGTTCCTTATCATCTGAAACATGTTCTGTCAGCTTAAGATAGACAGGTTTGCAGTACATCTGTTCTCTGCTAGAAACTCTTTTGCTCAGTGAAGAAAAGGAGTCATGCCTGGACAGTACCCTTGAGTCCTACTCTGGAAGATTAACCCAGTAAGAGAGGAGTGGATGCACTGTGAGCCTTTAACACTGTAGCTCTCCTGCATCTCACCATTGCCCTGTGCTTATCATGGGCAGTTGGCATCTTGTGGCATGAGCAGTTTCCCTGCCCAGGTCCAGTGGCAACAGAGTTTGTCATCCTTCAGTGGCTTGAGCCTTACTCAGGTTTTCCAGAGGTGGTGATGTTTGTTGGCCTGCTGTGGCCCTGGTGGCAGTGGGAGTGTGGGGCACCTACCCACAGGACATGTGAGAGCTCCTGGCCTCCCCATTCCCACCCAAGCCTGGCAAGAGTGATGGGGAGGAGGCAGCATTGGATCAGACCCCTGGGTAGACAAAGCACTCTGGGTTTGGGATCTCAAAATGGCACCAGTCCCAGAACCAGGGTTTGTAAGCCAGCAGAGACCCCACTGTGCCTCTTCTCTGGAACAAGGCCACTGCCTGATGTCCAGTCAGTTCCCTACATTAGTCTGGCAGTCTGCTGCTGTGGAAGGTCCCTCCCTAAGCTTAGATTGCAATGTCCACAGGTGAAATGTGTGGTCTGGGATTGTCTCCTCTGTCCCTTTTCCACACATGGTTGCCTTCTCCATGTACCTCTTTTCCTGTTGAGCTGGTCATCCCATTTTCCTCTTCTTCACTTTGGAAGATTCCTGTCACCTCTCTGTTGATTCCCAATGCTCTCTCTTAGATTATCAATCTGAAGGTGAATATCCACTCACCACTTTTGATCCTCTCCATGAGAGTGGATTGTGGGGGCTTCCAGGCCATCATCTTGGTTTCCCCATAAAAAATTAATTTTTTTTTAGATTGTCCCAATATTTGACTAGAAAATACAAAGGGTTAACAAAAATATATAAAAATAAGTAAAGATATTAGTACCCTTTATTAATTGGTTTTCAAATTTTAAGGTCAGACTTATGATAAACATAAAAATTATTTGCAAATCATTGTCTAAATTCTCTGTGAGTAAAATCCTAAAATAATAATTACCATTTTATTTTCTTTGCCTGTATTGCTGTGAAGCCTGAAAATATTAAAACCAAATGCAGGAAAATCTAAAACAGATCTCCCAAGTAAATGAATATTTTTAAAAAGTGTTTTAAAAGAGAGAGCCTTGGAAGAGACATATGAAGCAGTCCTGTACTTTTCTATATAACAAAGGTACATATGAAAGGAGAAATATATTAATGTTAATTTTCAGAAAGATATGGGGGAAATGGGCTTATCTTGGTCCCAATATAAGCCCTTTTTACTATGCCTTTAATTGATATAATTTGAAAAGCAAAGATTTCTGTGATGCCTGTCCTTATGATGTAGCAGAGGACTCATCAACAGCAAGCTTGCCCTTACAGAGCTTGTAATGCTGAAATATTTTATTTCTGCAAATTTTACATCTACATATTTTTATTTTTAAAAGGGAAGCCAAATAGATAATTTCCATAATGAATATGTTTCCATTCACATTTTTCTTATTCATAAAATAGTTGCATATGCCAGATGCTATATATGACAAAATTTTAGGTCAGAAGGTAAATCAGTAAACATGGAAACAGCAACCTGATATCATCTTTTCCTCTCTGACTCTGGTCTTCCCATCACTTATGGCTGTGCCAAAATTTTTAGAATGAGAAATTTCTGAGGATAACTGTTGACAGATAAAGAAGAACTCTGAAGAGGCAAAAGAAGTGAGTGTTGATAGATCAATATACACCAAGTGCAGAATTGCAGGGAAGCAAGAGCACAGGTTGAAGAGTTAGCCAAAATTATAGTTAAAAATAATTGATTGTATATTTCAAAATAACTAGAAGAGAAGAAATGTGATTGTCCCAGCACAAAAAAAATAAATATTTGAGGTGACAGATACCCCAATTACCCTGAGTTGATCATTACACATTGAATATATGTATCAAAATATCATATTACCCCAAAATATGTACAATTATGATATATCAATAAAATACAAAAATGTAAGCTGAATCAAAATGACTATAACTGTGAAAGAAGAAATTTAGAGAATCTTAAGACAACTGAATAGAACCATCTTCTGAGATTTGCGTGGGAAAAGGGTTGGAAATTTATGGTACATTCTTGGGGAAAGAAAAGATAGAAAATCAACAAAAGAAGAATAAAGTAATGGGAGAAGCATAGACTAAGTTGATTATGATCGTCAAGATTATGCAATTTTGTAGGTGAAATTCCTTTAAGTGAATATAAAATTCGAAGTTTCTCTATGCTGGCAAATTGCTGAAATAGTTTAGATGCAGTATCGTTAGAACCAAAGAAAATTAGAATGTTCTGTAAAATTAGAATGTTCTGTGGCATCAGTTGGAATGTTGCATTCATCACGGTGATGGAAAGTGGCCAAGTAGAAATGAAAATTTGAGACAAACACAGAAGCCATTGAGAAAGAAATTAAGAAAGAATGAAATGACTTCAACAGGAAAGTTGATTTTGTGGAAGCTTAATGATGTGATCTCTAAAGAGTAATAGGCATTTTCATTAGGTAAACCTCCGTACTTCTTATGTAAGCTAATGTGGTATTAGAAGACTCCTCCTTTGAGTTTTTACTATGTAAGAAGTAGAATTAGCAGGCAGAAGAATAATTGTGGCTCTGGAATTTTATACAGTATGAGTAATGTTTCAGCCCTGAAATCTTGGTAGAATACTTGAAGCTGTGTTCTTGTGACACATTCTGACTCTTCATATCAAAGATTGGAAAGGAGTACCGATTAGAGCAAAAGGTAATTAAAATTTGGATTAATATAATTATCAGGAAAGACACAAAGGGTTAGACAGTTGGAGGTGCAGGAATGGACAAGAATAGGGAAGACCTGGAGAGAGTTGGGTGTAGCAATGGAAAAAGCCAAGCACTAACAGTGTCCTTGATGTTGATCAATTATCAAATACAAAATTTTATAGTGTTTATTTTAAAATTTTTTAAACTAATTGGAAATGTTTGCTTAAAACATTGCTAAAATTTGCAATTTTTAAGCTAATTAGAAAAACTTCAATTACTTTCAAAAAAAATTCCACTGTAAAACACAATCTTCATCCTATTACTAAAAAATATTTTTATAAAGAGAAACTCATTAAGATTATTAATTTCAATAAGACAGTATAAACATTTCTCTCCTCTTACACACACAATTAAATATTTATTTCACTATCATGATTTTCAAGAGGTTATTGTAAGCATCTGTATGAATATATGATTTTTTAAAGTTGATTGCAGATGTTTCCCCACTTATCAACTGCTAATAATCATCACATTATAATTATAAACGTCACGTTAAATTTATGCAAATTATACTGTGTTCTAGCTTTGGTGATGTCTTTGTCAAAAATATTTTAGAATTAGAAAATATGAATTTTATTTAAATAGATTAGTTCAGCTTGAATACTGCCATGTTTTTTCTTTTATATTTTTTGCAAATTGTCATCCTTTCCCGAGACATGTGAGATATTCAGAGTTCGTTTCTAGAGGTGGTGCCTGGATTATGATGACGATAAACAAAAACAATGGTCCTGAAATATCACCTAAACTCAGAGCAATGAGCGGCAAATGTAGCAAATGCAAAAGGTTCAGAAATTATTTCAGTAGTTCCGAGTGTTACAACATCGGCTAAAAGAATCTTGGTTTTTACTAGAGCAAACTAGTAATCAACTACAACATCTGTAGTCCGATCAATTTTCTGTAAATCTAAAACTACTATAAAATATAAAGTTTATTAATTTAAAAAATAAATTAAAATATGATCTCCCCAGATACTATATATCTCTTTTTGTAGTTCAACATATAGTTCTAGAAATAGTTATTTAATCATAATGTATAAAAATCACAACATAAATATGTCTTCTCTATGGTTTTCATTAGGACTGGGTATTTGGAAATGAAGAAGATCTTTGTTTTAAAATATTTTTTCAAAAAAGCTTTCAGATTATGTTTAAGTTTAATAATATATTATTTTATTATTTAAAATTTATGTCATTTATTGATATTTCCCAGTGCAAATTGTTTTTTTCTCCTTTGACTTGCTGATGTTAAGTGTTAAATGTAGACAACTATATCATTCAGGGTGTTTCCCTGAATTAATGATATTTATTAATTGTTCCAACCTAATAAATATCATTTTGTGTTGTTTTCGGTATTGTCTGAGGAATATATTTATTTCTTCATCCCATAGAACGAACATGATTTCATGCAAGTTTTTCAAAGAAAAAAGGTCAGATAAAATATAATAAGGTAATGCATTTTTATGCAGTCTTAATGAAGTTTAAAAATCATGTATATGGAGTCACTAGAAAAAGCACAAGACAGCGTTATGTTTTTGAGCCTCAATAGGCCCTGAGATGCTGAGATATTATTGATTCTTATACCTCAACGAACACAAAGTAAGAATCCCCCTAAAACATTGAAAGAGAACCCAACTGGATAGAATGGAAACACCCTGAATGATATAGTTGTCTACATTTAACACTTAACATCAGCAAGTCAAAGGAGAAAAAAACAATTTACACCGGGAAATAATCTAGGTCATTTGTATTTCTGAGCACTTATCTACTACTATTGGCAAAACTTGCTTCCAAAAATCAAAAAAACTATGATAGCCAAAGAGACAAGAACATTAGAGTATTGTGCCAACATTGCTTTATTTTATCATCAAGAATGTCAGTTACTGACTTTGGAATATATTATCATAATAATTTAATATAACTTTGTTTCCTTAATTTAATTTTAATTTTAAGCAATATAGATAAGTAAAGAATATAATAATGTAAAACATTCAAGAATTAAAATGTAATCTTACTTTATTAGGTAGCTGACCCTACAAAACATTATTATTAATTTATTTGAATATAGTAAAACAAAAAATGTATATAATATAATATTTGGCAATTAGTATGGCCCTTAAACATCCTCAAAGAGAAATAGATTTTTCATTAAAGTATTTTGTGTTTTTATTGATTTTTTATTAGCATTAATGTTGGCTGCAATGTGTGTTTATTTGTTTATATAAAAATATAAAATCTTATAGAGAAATATGCTATCATTTGCATAAATCATTTTGAGAGGATTTTAAGAGTAGCTATGTAAAACTTTTTAAACAGGATTACATGAAACCCTGGAGTACATGCCAAGTGTATGTGAATAAGCTGTTACAGGACAAAGTACACTTAATTGGAACACCAGTTTATCCAAAGATTTACAGGAGAAAATGTAGTTAATGTTCTTCACAAACAGCTCTTGATGGATCTTTTAAGGCAGGGGTCCCCAACCTTTGGTGAGTTGTATAATTATTTCATTATATATTACAATGTAATAATAATAGGTATAAAGTGTACAATAAATGTAATGCAATAAATGTAATGTGCTTGAATCATCCTGAAACCATCCCCCTCCCCACCCCGGTCTGTGGAAAACTTGCCTTCCATGAAAATGGTCCCTGCTGCCAAAAAGGTTGGGGACCACTGTTTAAAGGTGAATAAAAACTTAGTACCTTTAGGAGAAAAATATAAAAGTCAATGTGAATTTCTAAACGTAACTACAAATGTTCAAATAAATTTTATTTTAGAAGTAGATGACTTTCAATCCAGACTAAGTTCCTGAAGTTTTTACCTTCCCTTTCCCTTAGGGTACACAGGGAGCGCACTTAGTAAGCCTGTCTCTAAGCTAAGCGGATAATGATGTGCTATGGTGGTATTAATAATGTTACTGTTACCCTTGTTCTCACAGAAATCCTTTAGGAAATAAGAGAGACAATAGCTTCTAGCATTAAGAAAGGAAATTTAAATTAAACTTTCTCATTCCATCATTTATTAATTCACCAAATGTGTAGATATTAAAGGCTACTATGCATCCTGGAGGTTCATCAATGAACAAAACAATCACAGTGGCTCTTTTCATGAAGATTACATTCTGAGTCAGCCTCTATGGTGGCATGTATGGACCCAGCCACAGAGAACTTTTAGACAATGAAATACTACTTCAGAGTATAATTATATAATCTGAAAAGAGTAAAGAACATGAACCCACAGAGATTGCTGTTCCTTAATTTACTTAGTACCAGAATTTTCTTTTCAAAACCCCTCTATGTTTGGACACATGCAATGCACACACTCAGCTACAACTCTAGAGGCTCAACATTTCTGTACAAAGCAACTGATGTATTATAAACTCGAACCCACTAGCTATTAAAGTTTGGGTTTTTCTTACTGCTGCTACACATCACACAGTTTATGAGCAGTGGTGTCCTGGAAAATGGTTGACAACCAGTTCTCTGTAGCTATGTAAATCTACAGATATGAATATATGCATAAATATAAGTTTATCATAAATTTTACTAATATATAGGATGCATCACACAAAGTTTAAAAGTAATAATAAAATATACAATACACATTATGGTCAATTCCACATAGCCAAACAATTATTACAGAATATTTTAGTTGATTTTTGCCAACCTCTTGCATTTGTTGCCAACTTATAGTTGCGATTGATGAAATTGTTCAGTTGCAACATGAATGTCAATTGATATTTTTGTTTCCTTTAATGAGTAAGAGAAAATAAAACAATGAAGACTTATGTTTAGAACTTCACTTATTTGTCAATGGCATGAGCAACATTTTTAGTGAGAAGAATAATAGCTTTCAAATACCGAAAAATATTTCCTTGTTTGCTTGTACTATTAACAGTGTAACAGCTATAGATACCATATATTTTGAGGTTTAATCTGCATTATTAACATTTTCTTCTATCACTTTCCAAACAAATGACAAAATACCCACTTGCCTCTTTTAAGATAAAAGCATGGTGTCACTGAATACAGAGGGGGAAAGAGATGTGTGGCAGCTCACCATTAGGTAGTCTTTCCACCATACAGATTGTTACAATAATCATAAATAGCCTCAAGATCATAGATAAGACAAGATGACCTAAAATTAAAAAGCAGTGCATTTGGAATAGTTAGTAATATTTTAATATAACTTATTTAATTATGCATTTATATAATTTAATTTTAAATAATAATTGCTTAATGAATGGCTTCCAAAATTTCTGAAAATCTAACAATCAGTTCTTATAAGCAGGTGTGAACAAGCTTCAGCACAGCACTGGTTATGAGCTTCTAATAATCCCCAAGCACCTTAATACTTAAGACTCTTCCCTTGTTTCCTGAGGACTTTTCTGTTTTAGCATCGAAAGTCTCATGTTCCAAGAAACTTTTCAGTCTCAGGCAAACCAGGTCAATACCAATGCCAATTCTTACCCTCATTCATGGACTTATCAAAATATTTATGTAACTGCCTAATTATGGATAGATCTGGATTCTTTCTATGAACCTAGAGCCCTTGCCAGTTCCTTTCCCATTGAAACACTGCCCCTTTGCCTCCAACTGTTGGCTGGAATGCTAGACTCTCTGAGACAGACTACTGCTATGGCTTCTGTCACTGTCAGACTTTGAATAGCACCTGTGTGTTACCCTTCACTTTGAAGCTATAATTCACGCCCAGCCTAAATTCATCTTTCTTTTCTGACTTCTTGCGACCCAGCCTTTGGAGTCATTAAGATCTCTTTTCTCTTCCACTTAATGGGGGTTACCAATAATTACTTCAAAGAGTTATTCTGAAAATTAAATGAGATTATGTTTATAGATACTTAATTAATAGTAACTATTGCAATAGTATTCTTAAGATAAGTCCAACTCCCTTCTAAGCCAGCCATTTCCTTTTTCTGTTGGCCACTGCTGGGAGGCAGACCACCTTTTAACTAAATATATGAAAGTTATCACATGACCCGTAACCCTCACATGATTTAAGAAAGGAGTCCTGTGGTTGGCACTCCATACTGGAATAATGAGTATCTGCCATGATCTTGTACCAATTATTCAACTAGGTCTGTTTCTATTTTCCAGCAAGCCCTAAATAAGGCTGATTCTTACCACCATTTTCTTTAGTCACATTTTACTTAAAGTTTTTGGTCTTTCAGATGTTATTCAAACTTAACTCATTTATTTATATACATCCAGGAAGAGTAAGAGACTTTTGCTTGCCAGAGTGACAAATACTTCTCACCTTTGTGTTATCATGTTGACTTGAAAGAAAATCTAGGAAAAGGGTGCCAAAATGTGGGTAGCGGGGAATTCTTTAGTTTTCTTAGGAAATTTTTTACAGAACTAACTTGAGAAATTATCTAAAAGAGAAGCCAATGCTCTAGAGTAGAAATCAGCAAATTATGGCCAGCCCATATTCTACTTTTGTAAATAAAGTTTTATTGAAACACAGTCATGCCAATTCATTAACATATTGTCAATACCACTTTTGCAATACCAGGTCAAATTTGAGTAGCTGTGACAGAGACGAACTGGCTGTCAGAACCTAAAGTATTTAATATGTGGCCCTTTAGAGAAGAGAGTTTGACAATCTCCAGTCTAGTGTCCAAATGAAGAAATGCTTTTATACTTTTACCTAGTCAGGGACAAATGATTTGAGGAAAGGAGAAAAGTGGTCTTGAGCTGTTTTTAGATTTTCAGGTAAGTAAGAAAACTTGTTCTCATTCCTTCCCCAAATAAAGCCACACAGAGTCTTGCTGAGAATGCATTTACCTAGAGTGACTGCAGACAAGGACCGTGCCTATTGTTTTTTTGACAGAATCTACTAGAACAAATTCTAAAGAGAGTTCTAAAAACTGGCATTGAGAGATATTAATGTATTTATTCTAAAAAAAACAGGGATTCTTTCTGTTTGCCATTCAGCTTTCAGAATATCATTATCCTTTTCTGAAACTATTTCTAAATTCTCTGACACTGAAGGATTAGCAAATTCTATTGTGCTTGACCAAAATTAAATTTGCTTCTTCATGAGAAAAATGTTCATCTTTTATGTAGAGCAGTAATCATGAGTATATGCTAAGAAATTCTTAGTATGGGCTGGGATATATATAACAAAATCAAGTATAATAATTTGTCAAAGAAATGTGTTAATTGTACTGTTATTCTTTATCAGTCTTCATTGGAAAATTGTTTAAATTGGAACTACTTCCTTTCCACGTCTTACATTGTTTGCTTTTCTCTGTAGAATTTCATAAAATAAAACCAAATCGCCATGCATATTGAGTTTTGTGACATCTGCCCCAATTGATATAGTAGAAAATTAGGTTAGACTGTCTGGATTCTTATTCTTCAATAATCTTTTCAGTCTCTTTAAGTAAGATACCACATTCTTGCCTGAACGTCAGCAATAAAAGGTGCTACATACAACTAGGAAACTCCTTCAGCCTTAGCATATTATGACTAATTCTTTAAAAAGAATATCATAATTCTCTCTGGCTGAATAGCTATTCTTTAGGACTTTCTGGTGGAAATGTTGAGTGAGGTCCTAGAAAGTGGCTTGTTTCCACCTATCATAGAAATATAAAAAGAAAAAAAAGTTCTGAAATAGAAAGACAATTTCCTCATGAGCAGACCTTGTTCTCTGCTGCATTGTACAAGTGTGGGTATGAGGGTGAGGCGAGCGGATTAGTTGGGATGCAGGGCCAGGCATGCACAATTCTGCATCAGCAGTTATCACATTGACTCCGTCCCAGGGCTCTATCACTCATGGCGGTATCTATCCACCACATACACAGACAAAAACATATAAAGAAACACACACACACACACACACACACATACACACACACACACGGAGTAATTCATGGATATAAGAAAAAACAAAAAAGATAGAAGCAGTTACCCCATAAGCCGACTTAAGCTCACTGCAGTAAGTACTGATTCCTTTTTATTTTCCTTCCCCTTTGCTTACACGGTTCAGTACATTATCAAAGTGATGCAGATATCACTTCCATATTGCCACTCTTGACTGAGCTTTTAGCAAAATCAGTTTTAACATATAACAGAGTCTTTGGGGTTAGGAAGAAAAACAGGGGCTAATGATGATCACGAAGGAAATGGATCATCTGTCCCCTTGCTGTGTTTAGTACTAAATCTCATAACCATGTTCTCGTTTGATGGCAACACAGTGAAGAGAAAGGCATGATCTCTGCTCTTGCTATGTTAAAACCATAAACATTCTTTAGGACAAATACTGCTTTACTTTTAAAACATTCCTTAATCTGTATGAGCAAAATTAATTAAACTCTCTTTACTAAAGTACTCTGGAACTTTGGTCACGGCTTTACTCTAGCACTCATTTCCCAGTGTCATTGATACATAATGAGTCATGCACACAATTTGACCATGACTGAAAGTCAGACAGCGTTGGGAGATTAGGAGCAGACATGCCAAATCCATATGATCTTTGTGAAATTATCTTTCCAAAGGGACAAATAAAGTTTTAAATTTTCTTGCTTCAACATGATTGCTAGACACATGGTGCCAGTAGTTTCCATTATTTAAAAAGAAAGAAGATACTGCCCATAGCAAAACATTAATAGCTCAAACTTGACTTTCAAAATAGATTTTTAAAAGCTCTTGTCAGAAATAATAGTCTGGAGAGCAGTGCATTCATTTGTAAGACCCAGATTTTATTAAAATAAGAAAGCGTTTGTAGTTTCAAAGCACAGAAACAAAAAACAGAGAACTGGACAGGAAGAAAATATCTGCTGTAGGGCTTTGGAAAGAACTAGAGAGTCTGTACTTCAGTTTGAAGCCTGATCTTAACCTTTCTTTCAGGTTTAAAACTCTATAGTTGCCAATAAAACCATCCAATTTAAGTTCATCGCCCCAGTTTATGGGGTTATTTAGTCAAGGTTTTCTAGAAAACCAGTCTGAGAGAGGGAATAAATGTTGATGCTTTCTCTGGAAGGTATAATCTCAGAGCTCTCAAATGAGAGAAAAAATACATGAAGCAGGGAGGGACGGGAATCAACTCATGTTACTTTATGACACCATGTGGGCCACTGCTGCACAATGAGCTGTTTACTCTGCAAATGTGCCCACACAGCTATGGGCACATCTCTGGACACACTCCACTGAGAAACAACGCCTTATGAAGTTCTTCAGAAGGAGGAAGGAGAGGAATCACACTTATCTGCACAGCTTCCACTAGTGTTGTTTTCTCTGTAGTAAAATAGCTACCCCACACTTCCAATGCTGTCATCTCCACCACTTGGGTAGCTTCTTCACAAGTTAAATCTCATGTCCAATAGTGCAGTGTTTCATCTGAGTCCAGAAGTGGCAGTAGTTCTGAGGGCTTTGAGTTAGCAGGCTGTGGTAAGTCATAGGTAGTGAAACTGGGCAAACACATACCACATTGTTAGGCCTGTGCTATTGCTGATGAGTGTTCAGGGGCAGAGAAGGCAGAAAAGGCCAAGAGAACCGAAGGAGGCACATAAGACGTATCTGTTATACTGGGTTTACTCTTTCACTTACTGCTTGGAAAGTGGAGAGAAAGTGACATGCATTTGGATACATGCTAGTATGAGTTAGCCCCAGCAAAGCAGACATAATGGCAGTGCCATCCCCATCCTTACTCTCACATATTTCCAGAAATCTGTGGAAAACTATAAAACATTTCCCATTGCTTTCACAGTACAGAAGGTGGTTTATTATCAAGAATCAATAGATTCTTTATCAGGGGAAATGCAAACTCCACATTTCAGTTCAAATTAATGCTAGTTCTGGTGTAAAGAAAATAAATGAAATTATACCTCTGCATATCTTAACTTGCAATTGTAAATGTAAACCTGCTTTAGACGTAAACAACAAAAGCAAACAAAAAAATCCTAACCAAACAAAATAAAATAAAATGTAAATTAATGTGTGTTACATGTCAAATAGATGACATAAGAAATACAGGTCACAGGACTCATGATAGAAGATAACTAATGGTAGGGACATTGGGGGAAGTTAATAAAGAGGGTGAAAATAAAACTGGGCCTCAATGAATGGTACAATTTTCATAGGCAAAAAGGATCTCTAACAACATTCCAGGAAAAGGGAATAAAGTTAAGAAGGGAAGAATTTTGGCCGTGGGTTTTGTGTAGCTAAAAAGTGAAAATGAGTGAAAAGTTTCATGAAAGTGAAATGAGGCCAAATCGTAGAGCTTTGATGTTAAAATGTAAGCGATTGTTTTCACAAGGATATATTTTTAAAAATCAATGATCTTAAGCAAAGGATCTTAAGTCCTTTGCTTAAGACATGCACCAAGGCAGGCTTTGGGAAGAAATATCAAGTGGCCATAATAGAGTTTGTTAGGAGAGGAAATAGGAAAAACAAACAGACAAACAAACAAACAGCAAAATAAAAAGACAATGGCAATAATCTAGACTTGAAAAAATAAGTGCCTAAATTAGAACTGACGTAGTACTGGTGGTGGTAGGATGGTGGGAATAGAAGGGAAGAACCAATTATATTCTATTCTTGAGGACTTTACTTGGTATGGGGTCAAGTATGGAAATACTTCAACGATGATTCTGAATTTTGGGAATGAGTTACCAGGTGACTGTTGGCTCAAGATAGAGAAAAAGAAATGATAAGAGGGATGTTTTGAGAAAAATATGAGAATAAGTTTGGTTTTTGGCTTCTATTCAAGCCATTGAAGAAATGCCAAGATATATTAGGGCAACAGTCAAGTTGGCAAATATAGATGGAATTGTAACTCCAGGGAAGAAGAGACCATGTCCTGATACAGATCAGCCATGCACAATGTATCACCTACACAGTAGAGGTCTACAGAGAACGCTGGTGACCACTGTGATAGCTACAATGATAAAAGTGAGCTATAAAACTGGAAAATAGTGTGTCAAATAAAAGTGTCCCCATAAACATCTCTCAGTTGCAATCTGAATCCCTTTGCCTCTCTTTTTCATTTTTTTAAATAATTCCTTTAACTGATTATTGGCATTGTTTCTAGGAAGAACATCCCCTTGCCTAGGCCCTAAGAATAAGTATTTTGAATGCTTACCAAAAAAAATCTATATCAAGTTGGATGTCTAAATATTCCTTAATAATAATCTGAAAAAATCATACTTGCCTTGTTCTCATTGTGTGTTAGAAACAATTTTTCCCTGTTCATTCCTTACTTCTTAGAGCAGCCATATTTTTTGTATTGGACATCTGGGCTTCCCTAGAACTTGGGAAAATGATTTGGTGTTCTAGAATGTCCTAGAATGACTTCACAAGTCAATAAGGAAGAGAATGATTTAATCACAAATAAGAAGGGAATTGGATTTCAAGAGCAGGGGAGAAGTAAAAATGAGGTAAGTTCTTAGAAAAGCAGATAATTTCAAAAAATTTCTTCAACTTCACCCAGATAACATCCAGGAGAGTACCTGTGAGTTACAGTAACTGACAGATACCTGCAGTCTGAACAATATACTCCTCACTGTTGGGGGCTACAACCAAAAGCCAGTGGCTTCACTCAGCAGTGGGGAAGTAAGCGCTGAGATTTACAGGGCTGCCTGCCTTGGAAGAGATTAACTGGTCTTGAGCAACAAACAGCTCAACAGTGACCAACATGGACTGAACAACAAAAGTTCTCCCAAATTTCCTGCATCATTTAATTTCAATGTTTTTGGGAAGGAGCCCTGAAAAAACACCTAATACAGGGTTTTATGCCAAATGTGATAAAAGGGGCCTGAACTAGATTAAATTTGAGCTAAAAAAATAAACAAAAAGATTGACAAAAATGTATCACTTTATTTACAGTAGCACACCTAGCTTATAGTCTCTTTAAATATGGAACATTATGGGAGAAACAGAACTGTGTCTAGCATCTTGTTTTTACAAAGATTTCTAGACTTGATATTTAAATTGAAATACTATTTTATAAGGTTATTTTCCTTAACAGATAAACAGCTTTTTATGCACAGAAGTGTACATGATCGTTGTGCAAAGTACGTAACCATTGTAATACAAGCTTCTGAAACTTATCATTTCATCCTAATACCACCTTACAGCTATTGGGCACATTATTACACACTTACCAAAGCTACATAATTCTCATATTTTTAGAAACTAATCATAATCATAGCTCACAATCCTGAAATATAAAAGAAACAAAAATGCACAAAAATACAAAAGAATCATATGTTTTCATTGTTCCATGGAAACAAATCTGTACTGAAATTCTGTAGAACTCTTACTGTGGAACCTATGCTGTAGAATTATACTAAGGACTCAGAATCCCTATATTTTCCTTTTACTTGGGTCCTTTGACTGACATTCCTTACTAGAAATAAGAATGCAGAGTATTGGAGGCTCCATCTGCATTATAAGAGAATATTCCTTTTAGATAAAGTAGTTGGTACCATTTTTGTCCATTCGGTATTTCATGCAAAATGTGCCTTTTAATATTATACACTTATTTAAAATATTAAATTTGTGTCTACTTTGTTTTCAAATCTTAAGTATCATATTATACTTCTAAAAATTATGCTTTCATTAGATAAAATTGGCCCAACAAGCCAGCTTACTAAGGAACTTGTGATTTAATTATAAGTGAGGCATATTAGAAACCACTAGGAAAGTATTTATTTTAATGTTAACTATTCAAATCCGAGACTGAATATATTAAAGTCTTTGTATGCCTATATATTTAACGTCTCTTTTTTTCTTTATATTAAAGCAGACAAAGTTTATGAAATCAGTCTTCTATATAATATCCTACACTTCTTGCTTTTATTTTTAGTCAAAAAACTTTAATATAACAAGAATTCTTTCTCTTTGCTTTCTCCTGGTGTCTTTATGTCACATATACTGGCACTATGTATGAAATAATAATTTAACAGCATATGGCTGCAAAGTCATGAAAGAATTTATTGAAAAATGTATAAAATGTTAAGGAAGTATGCCAATGAAGATTTAAAATGTAGCAATATGCTATATTAATAGATGGGAAAATTATACAATAAAAATGACAATATTCATAAAATATATCCTATGAAAATCTAAATTGGGTTTGTCACAAAAATTTAAAAGCTAATGTTCAAATTTAGGTAATTAAAATCATGAGAGAAGAAAAGAAAGTATATCCTATCAGGTATCAAGCTTTTTTATAAAGTTTATTTAAACTTTTATAAAGCTTTATTTAAAGCATATGGTTTTGGGATAAGGATAAACAAATATAAAGATGGGCAAAATAGCCTAGAAAGAGATCCATTGATATTCAGAAGTTTTACGTATGAAAGCTGGCATTACAAAGCAGAAATGCAAAGAAAATTGGAAATAACATAATAGAATCACTATTTTACTCCATGAAAACAACTGTTACAACTCCATAAAAGGGGTGGGAATAAGGAGCTGACTTAGTAACTTTTGACAGGCAGTGTTTTAAGGCTAACAGCAAAAAGAACTGTTCATAAGTACTCCACTCTAGATGGTAAATTGTTTCTCACAGGGGAAAGGAGTAGCGTTTCCAGAATTACTTTAATATTATATTAGGGCTGAAAAAACAAATTGTGGATATTTGGAGTCTGATATTTCATTGTCCTTGTCTGATGAAGAAGCTGCTAATAAGCAATGGAGTGGGATGGGGAGGCTAGAATGACTCGGCCTGAAGTAGAGTCAGAGGTACCAGTATAAAATCACGTTCATCATATATGCATGAGAAAACATCACAAAAACCCAAATTGAGAGACTCCTAAAAAAGAATCTACTCATTACACCTCAAAAGTATCAAGGAAAAACTGAGAAAATTCCATGGATCTGAAGACATGAAGCACACATGACAGCTAAATGCAACATGGAATCCTGAATTGAATCCTGGAACACAAAAAGGACATTAGCAAGAAAACTGGCGAAATCCAAATAAAGTCTGTGGTTTAATTAATAACATTGTACCAATATTACTTTCTTAGCATGGATAAATGTAGCATAATTATATAAGGGGTTACATTAAGGGAAACCAGGTGGAGGGTATACTGGAGACCTTTATGTTATAGTTGCAACTCGTCTCTAAATTTAAAATTATTTCAAAATAAAGAGTTTAAAAAAACCACTTGATTTTAATTCTACTCAACCAGCTGTTCTACATTTCCTTTAAAATAAGACATACTAATAATAAAGTATATAAAACTTGCATTCTGTTACAAAAGGTATTTTGAATTGAAAGCAAGCTCTTTTATATGAACCTTGTTTTATGTAAGACATTGATGTAAAAGCCAAGTATCAACAAATATGTTTATGTATGAAAAATAATTATGTGAAATATGACCTCCCTATACAACCTAATTCCCATCAAGTTATAATTACATAACTTGACTATAAAAATTAAGTGCATGCTATATTTTCAAGAGATTTTTTTAAATGACCCATCTCATTATTTTAATTTTTCTCTAACTTACTGGCTAAACTACTTCTGAGGCTAACTAAAATATCTCCTTATATAAAGGAAATAAAAAAGAAAGCTCATATTAAATTACAATTGTCATATCTTTTGTGATTGCCTCTCTCTCCTATTCATTAACATGATATTTCAGATCTCTATGAAAGAAGGTTTGACATGAATTTTTTTAATAATCAAGACAAGAATTATGCAGTTAATCCAGAACAACACAGAGTCCAAAGGAACTTCCATTTGAATTTGTTATGCATTCTATCATTTGAGTTGTGCTTGTGTGTGTGCGAGTGCTTGTGTCTGTGTGTTTGCAAACATGTGTTGGGATTACATAATTATGTGCATTTTATGTGCAGCCAGTGAATGAAGAAAAGAAATAATATTAAGATTTTAATTGGCTCTCAGCCTCTGCAAAACACATAAGATCTGAACTTCATATTAATTATTAATATTCTCTGATTCAGTCAACACCTTCTTTTATTTCTTTCATGATATTTAAAATATTTATCTTGTAATCATATTTTCACAATTTTTGTTATAATGGAATTCCTGTCCTTTAGAGCAGTCATTTGCAAATTGTAGCATGCATTAAAATCACCTGGAGGGCTTGTTCAAGCACAATTTCTGGGGCTTCACCTTCAGAATTCCTGATTTAGTATATCTGGGGTGAAGCCTACACTAACAAGTCCCCAGCTAATAATGATGCTGGTGACATAAGAAATATACATTTTTACTGTATTCGTCCGATGTTTATGCTACCAGTATTAAATACAGGTGTTTCAAGCTTCTTTTTTTCTCTCTTTGCATCCAAGGTAGCAAGAAGAAATTACTTACAAGTTGATACTTCAAAATACTACGTTTAATATGAATCAGCATGTAGAATGAAAATAGATGAGCAAGGAGTAAGCTAATGGGTTTACAAAAGTCATTTATTTTCAAATAATTCTAACCCAAATTAACTACCATTTGAATGCACAGTTGTCTGTCTCTAAAATAACTCCACATTTTACATGTCAATATAATGTTGTTTGAAAATAGTATAAAGAAGAGAACTGCTGAGCCTTAACAAGGCTGTTCTTATACTTTGTTCTCCCTCTCCACCTGGTGAACAACATGAAACATCTGCTAACCAACAATTTCACCACAGACATTTCTGAGTGGTTTATAAAAGTAGCTTTGGTCTTAAGTAGCTTGACAAAGAAAATGTGCCATATGGAGTTTTACATTTACATTTCTAAGCCACGGGCACATCTGTATATGAATTAGTATCACATCTCTTCTAGTTATTTTTTCTTATTTTTTAATATCATTTGTGGTCTAGCAGCATGAACGAGGCCATCACATCATCCACCATCAAAATTACACTAAAAATATTATGACTCCAAACTTTCAACAATTGACATTTCACAATCCAAAAAGTCATAGGATTTTTATGGATTTTTTTGAATGATTCCTTCTAAAACCTGATGGAAATTACCAAGCCCTGTATAGAGATGCCCTCATCAGATAAAATGAGTATGTTTTTACTCACTGATTCCCTTAAAAAGCATATGTGATATTTTAAATTATTTGCAAATGATTATGAATTGACTGGAAGATATAAAAATGCAATACTATTTCAGATATGTATTGAGTTTTTCAAATTGCTCTTTCTAAAATTTACTAATAATAGCAATTTTGTTATTAACAGATTTAACCAATCCTTTGTGCTAGTGGAATATTGTTTTCACAAAATTCATCTTTTTAATGTATTTAAATTCATTTATAACCTTAAAATTAAATAAAGCTTCTCAGACATGAATTTTGCTGAGGATGTAGGTCCAAATTATTTTCATATGCTATCTGAAAGCTTTTTTATAACCTTCTCAACTTATTCCCATTTCGTACGGGAAGACAAAGCCTCAAAGAAATGTCATCTCTTGCCTAAAGTCATATAACTAATAAAAGTCAGTAATATATTGAGCTCAAGTACCATGTTTGTACTCACTGTACAAATACATGAAAAGAGATTTGGTATAAGTGTTTTATTTTCGGTCAAGTAACAAAAATTCACTGATTAACTTGGAGCTAGAAGATCAAGTTTGGTTTACTTTTCCCCAAAGAAATAGCACTTAGATTTTTCGACATCCTTAAGCCTAAGACATCGAGAGAAAAGAATGCTAGAAAGGGAGAAGAAAGAGCTGTGTTTTATTTATTATTTTTAAATTGATAGATAAAATTGTATATATTTATTGTATGCAACATAATATTTTGAAGTATTATCATGGAATGACTAAATCTAGCTAATTAACATATGCATTACCTCACATAGTTATCATTTTTGTGGTAAATACACCGTATATACTCTCTTAGCATTTTTCAAGTATACAACATGTTGTTATTAACTACAATTGCCATGCTGTACAATAGATCTCCTGGACTTATTCCTCCTGTCTAAATGAAATTTTGTCTCCTTTGAGCAACATTCCCCTCAATTGCCCCAGCCCACAGTAACTACCATTCTCCTTTCTAGTTCCATGAGATCAAGATTTTTAGATTCTGCATACAAATGAGATCATGTGGTATTTGTCTTTCTGCACCTGGCTTACTTCACTTAACATTAATGTCCTCCAGGTTCATCCATCTTGTCTCAGATGACAGGATTTTATTCTTTTTTATGACTAAATTGTATTCCAGTGTATATATAACACATTTTCTTTATTCAATTATCCATTGATGGACATTTAGGTTGATTCTATATCCTGGCTAAAGTGAATAATGTTGCAATAAACATGGGAGTGTAGATATCTCTTCAAGATACTGATTTTATTTTGTTTACATATATACTCAGCGGTGAGATTGCTAGAGCATGTGGTACTCCTACTGTTTTAATTTTTTGAGAAATCTCCATATTGTTTTCCATAATGGCTGTACTAATTTACATTCCCACTAGCAGAGTAAAAGGATTCCCTTTTCTTCACATCCTTGTCAATGCTTGTTATCTTTTCTTTTTGATAATAGTCATTCTAATAGGTGTGAGGTAATATTTCAGTGTGACTTTAATCTGCATTTCCCTGATGATTAGTGATATTGAGCATTTTTTATGTACCTATTGGCCATTTATATGTCTTCTTTTGAGAAATGTCAAAATTGGTTAAATACTTTAATGTAAGACTTAAAACTATGAAACACCTAGAAGAAAACATAGGAAAAAAGGTCCATGACATTGGTCTTGGCAATGACTTTTTGGATATACTCCAAAATGCACAGACAATAAAAGCAAAAAATAGACAAATGGGATTACAACAAACTAAGAAGGTTCTGCACAGTAAATAAAAGACTGAGGAGACAACCTACAGAATGGGAGAAAATATTTGAAAAGTATCAGTCTGATAAAGGCTTAATATTCAAAATATATAAAGAACCCAAACAACTCAACAGCAAGAAAACAAATAACCTGATTTATAAATGGAAGAAGTATACTTATTATTACCTTTGGCTGTCTTCTTATCATTATCTTTTGCTTTCTTCTTCTTATTATCATCATCTTTGGCTTTCTCTTCTGTTTAGCTTGTAATCTAAACTACACTTTAATTTCTTTCTCCTTTTACTTAACAGAGGCTTATGGCTTCCTCTTCTTCAAGATCTGACATGCAATTTGTGAATATTCTGAGCTTTGTTTACAGTGAATGAGGTCCTGAAGAGAGTATGATTTTATAATTATTCCTAGTATATCTCATTTAACCAGTTTCTACTTAAGAATACACTTCTACCTTCATCATATTCCAGACTGCCACTTGCTAAAGCAGATGGAAAATAGTGACATAATGTTAATTTTAATGTAATATATGTAATTATTTTGAGAACCTAAATTGCATTTTGAAGATCCTTAATTGACTTAAGAAATTGACATTGAAAACAATGGTTCAAGGTAGATTATGTTTGGATTTTTCCCCTTGAATTTTACTCAGAAATCCTCTTCCTGACTTCATATTGTCCTCTAAAAAATTATTGGAATTTTCAACTCTCATCTTCCTAACAGAAACAGAGCTATATCCATTCATCTGACAGATAACAATCTGGTTTTGACCCTGTTGACCTATATTCTTATGCAAAACAAAGAAAATGGATAAGACCAAAAAAATTTCACTTCTTCCATGAATGACTGATTTTACTAAGGTTCAAAATATGTTTTATTTAATGATCTCAGCCCACAAGCCACTGATGATTAAGTCATTATGGTATCATTTGTTCATTAGCTATTTTACCCAATTGACTTAAAATGCTGCTTCCAGAACTTTTATTTTATGTTTCCTTGCCAATTTTGTTCCTGGTGGTTGATCTCCTAAAACAAAGCAACGGCCACTAGAATAGATAGTCCCTGTTCCAAAGGCCTCCAGTTATTTGGGACAAGCCAACTACAATTGGATCATTTAGCTTGTAAACGCCTACTTGCTTCTTCCAACTGTCCAGTTTGACACCCCCAGAGCCTGTACAAAGTAGACTGTAATGAGCCAGGTACAGCCTTGGAAGAACTCAGAAAAGTAAATTCCATTTGAACAAAGATTTCAGTTACATTTGTTTTCTGGGCAGTATTTCCAAAGAGGAAATGATTAAGAATAAATCTAGTCCTCAGGAAAAAATAAACACTGAATAGCAGCAAGTAGGAAGACTTAAATTATTTCTAATGATGAATGATATCAGCATAAAACTTCTATTGGTCAAGAATAGAGAGTTCTTTGGTGGATAGGAACCTTGGAAAGAAAAAAAAAGAAGAAAAGTAATTCAGGAAAAGTGGCCTTTAGTTATTTCCTTCTTTCATAATTCACCCACTCTTCAAATGAGGCCATTTCCCGCCTTCTTCTCATACTTATCTCTACGCTTCATGCTTAAAATTCTGAGGCATGGTGTCTCAGGACAGGAAAGTAGGTTTAGCTGTCTGGGGAGAAAGGGGAAAACTTGCTAAAATGACTTGAGTCAACTAATGAATGACAAAATGAGATATGTGTAAGGAACAAGCTCTCCTTCCAGGTTTCTTATATTTCTCGCTCAATTCCTTCCCACTAACAAGCTCTCTCCCCCAGGTTCCAGCCAGGGAACTTTGAATTTTGAGAAAAACACGCCTGCAAGCACATCGGCCAAAAGGTTAATTTGCTTTTCTCCTATCTAAAGAAAATATATATCTTTCTTTTTACTTATAAAGATGCTTCCTACAATTAATAAATATGATACATATGCTTTAAATATAAATATAAGTAAAAAACAAATATAATAAATCATCATAGCTTCAAATACTCCCACTGGTAAACTAGATTAAGAAAATCATAACAGAGAATTCAGCCTACCCTTGGTGAAGGGTCATACAACCTCATTAGAAGACCAGAAATAACTTTTTGAAGTACAGAAATTGTTAAGGCCATTCAGAAGTGAACATAGAATCTTTAGAGCCATAGGAATGGCTATGAGAAAACTAAGATATTTCTTGCCCTCAGGCAAACCAGATGTGCTGGCTTTAAAAATTGCTAGAATTCTATAAATAAATAAAATATAAATAACATTTCAGAGATAAGTTACAAAATATATGTCTAAACTGTTCTGACTGATGCCTAAAATGTTTCCAAAATAAATCTATGTGATGTCTTTAATGCCCTGTAACATTTTGGGTGGTTATTACATCTTAGCTTGAATAACAAGTTACAGATCTATTCCTAATAGTAGTGTCAATGAAAGGAAGAAAAGAGAGGACCCTAAATGCCTAAGAGAGGTTGGGAAAAGGGAATTCCAGCAAGGTGAGAAAAGGCCAATGAGTCCTCAGGGTAATTCCTCCCTGGTTGATTAGGAGGAAGACTTAAATGGGAATCACTGTTACACTCGAATATTATTTCATTATGCAAGAATTGAACAGGTCAACTTTTAAAAATGCTTGATGTAAGCTTTTAAAATAGCTGATACTCTGAACTATTTTATTCAGGATGGTAAAAGAATAGATGTTGTACTGTAGCAGGTTCTTTTCTCTTTCTTTTTTATTCATAAAGAAAAACTCCAAAAACTGTCAAATAGTTAACTGTAAGATACGGTTCCTATTTTTATAATGAAACATATAACAGAGCAATTGAAGACATCGAACACTGTGAATGGATGCACACAGCAATCTTAAATTTACTTCTCAGTAGAAATCAGTTGTTTTTGTAAAAAGTTTTATATAATCTATATTTATCATAGCACCAGTGTAGTTGGCTGGTAAAGACTTTACAAGTAATGTTTTGTATTCTGAAAAGTTTACAATCTATTTTATAGCCTACTTAAAATTTGTAGTTTTGAATGACTTTCATACAGGATGCAACACTGAAAATTTTAAGATTCTACCAGCCAGAGAAGCACGGAGTTTGCTTGAAATTTTAAACAATTCGCTAGTTATTTTGAAGTCATTAAAGTAAATTAACTTTCAAACAAAAACTCTGTTTGCAGCCGTGAAATCAAATTTTATACTACAGTTATACAATACGAAAGCAGAACTTCAGGAACAAAGGCGCTGTCCTTCTTGAAGACATTGATAGTTTTACATTAAAATCACAGAGGTTATGCTTTTTCTCATATTGTATTTCGAGTTTACTGTCAAAAAAACCAAAACAAAACAAAACAAAAAACCTTAGAGAATGTGTCTACCCAGACTCCTCTGACTTCTTTTCTTTCATTTGAACTTGTCATGCATTATATATTTTAATACTGGGGTTGCATAGAGATTCAGCAACTAAACATGTGGGCATTAAATATACATGCCTGAAGTCAAACCAAACTCACGCAATGTGAAAACCATTAAATGTGTGTTTCCCTGCCTTCCTTTCTAATCACAGTGGATTAGAAGAGTAGGAGAGGTGATATCCACATGGTGAGGACTAGACTTTCCTCTGTTTATAAAGAGGTATCTGCCAGCCCAAATTCCACAAGCTTGTCAGTTAGTTTGGGTTCAGCGCCACGTTTTCCTTTATTTCTTGGCTTTTTGAATACATTTCATCCATATTTCATAATTATTGGGTGTTTTAGGAAAGGCAAAATTTTACTTATACTCTTTTAGGGTTTTTTTTTTCTGGGTCTGAAATTAAATTGATGCAAGATAAATCAACAAGACAAAAAAGCATGAAAATTTAATATGAGTTTTATGTGACACAAGAGCCTTCATAAGGAAATAAAGACCCAAAGATGTAGTTAGAGTTGAACACTTACATCCTCAATTTGACAAAGAGTCATAAGGTGTTAAAAATTAAATTATGTGGAGAAGCTACAAGAAGATAAGCATTATTTAACAAGGTCTGTACAAACTTCTATGGATCTCAATTTCTTGTCCTTGATAATAAGAATGATCTTTTCCTCTGGTACAGGGAGGGCATTTTTCACATAGGAATTTCATCTCCTGCTTTTAAGAAGATCAGAGCAATCTTCTTGTACCTGCAGTTTTTCAAGTGCCTTTAATTCAAAGTAGTCAACATGCCAAAATAGTATATCTTGGGGTGACATAGTTTTAACTCTTTCAGTGCTCAGCTTTTATTAAAAAATCCTGAAGCCATTCTTTCTGGGTTTTCATAATGTCATTAATCTATTCTCCCCAATAAGTCACTTCTCCCTCAAACCTTCTGGAATAGAGCATTACCTAAAATAGTGTTACATAGCTGTCCTGTGCAGATCAGTTTCTGAGATTTGAGTTAGGAAAGGCTGCATTCTGGACTCCCCTCTCAGAGACCAAATACATTCCTATATTAAAAACTCCGAGAGCATCTTCATTGAAAAAGAAACAAAGTCTTTTTATATAAATGAGTTTTTTTCCAAATTTCTTTGATTACAAAACATTTTTTCTGTAACACATACAAATCTTAGGGAAAGACATAACGATTGGGGATACTATCCTAGAATCTAATGTCTAGAACATCTGCGGTTTTTGAATACTGTCCTCTTACATGAAAAGTATTTAAAAGGTATATTATTAAAAGGAGATAATATTCCTGATTTCAGACTTCAAGCTTTGTTTTCAATTATTTCATAACCAACAAGCGTAGACCGCAGTGACTTGAAATGATGATAAACAAATAGATTCTTCTACCAATACATAAAGGTTAATGAAAGATTTTGAATTCTTCACTTGCATCCTACACTTAATTTAGCAGAGCCAACTTGTTTTTGTTACTCACCTGAAGATTTTCTATACAAATATAGAAGAAATTATCAAATAATGGACTATAATAAAAAATAACTTATCAATGAAATTGGATTCTCTTGACCTTAATAGAAAATTTTAAACAAATAAACTATGTAATAACAAAGAATATTTTTCAATTAAAAGCATATTTAAAGTAAAGGGACTCTGACCCAAATAAACAACTTGAAATCTCTCCTTATAAACACACCTCTAGTTAAAAGACTGATTTGAAGTGGCAGTTTTTCACATATTAAATTCTCTCAGAGAGCTGATTAGAGATTTCTGAAGAGGAATTTTATGTAAATTAAATTTCATGTAAAGTTAAGATGTTTCGCCGCCAGGATCTTATTTGGTTATGGATAGAAAATAGCAGAACACAACACATGCACACACACATTGCAGATTTGTGGCTATTGTGTGCTCCACAAATGTTTTATTTTTACATGAAGGGTCTCTGATCCTATTTGCACTGTATTCAGTATAGTTATGGAGTTCTCTTTAGAATAAAAAAAAACTATTTTAAATATCTTTCCATTTTTTTCCCCTCCTAAATGCCTTCCCACAACAGGATCCACAAGAATCTTCTTCCCTCTCACATGGACTCTCCTACTCCTCTTTCAATTTTGCAGAAGCATCACTTTTTCAGGAAAGTTTTCTCCAATATACATAATTAATTTTGGCACCTGTTTTATGCTTTCATTTTATACTCTAACTTTCTTTTGTAATACTTATAGCAACTATACTTAAATTATTATTCTTATAATATATTTTTGATAGTCTCAATATCAAGGCTCACTACAGTGAATTCATCATTATGATACCCACAGTTCCTAGGGTATATAGAACATAATGAGGTTACCAAAAATCTATTTTCAAATACATAAAAGAATGGAGTAATTATGGTATCTTTTAGATTTAGCCTAGGTGACCATCCTCTGAAAGATATTTCACTGCAATCTTTCTTTTTGTAGTTGGTCTCTAAACATCATACTTGGAGAACTGCACAGTCCAATGTGGAAAGGATGAGACAAAATGTGATTTCTAACTTAAAGGCAAGTACCCTGTAAAGGGTAAGGCCCTATATTGTGAATGATTTGTGTAAATATCTGTAAAAATATAGAAAATATAGATACACAAAAACAATAAGGAAGAGATGGTATTGTGTCTTTAAAACAAGCAGAAAAAAAACAAAAGATAGAAATAAAAAAATAATAATCCTCATAGTTCCTCAGATAATATTAATACTACTGAGATTCAGGCTGTGAAGTGTACAAACTTATATAATTTAGGGAAGAGGCCTCTTTAAGAAGAAAAAAGCAAAAAGTAAGTAAAAGGTTTGCATAGGGTACATATATATGTGTGTACACACACATACACACACACACATATGTATAATGGAATTGAGAGTCCATAAATAAATCCATACATCGGTGGTCAATTGATTTTTGACAAGAGTGTCAAGTCCACTGAATGAGAAAATAACAATTTCTTCACCTAATTGTGCTGGGATGAGCAGATTTCCAAATAAAAAATATGAAATTGGAGTTCTCCCACATGCCATATACAAAAACTAACTCAAAATGAATCGATGATCTAAATATAAGAACTAAAATCATAAAAATCCTAAAATAAAACATAGGGGTAAATCTTGATAACTTTGGATTTGGCGATAGCTTCTTAGATATTTAGCAAAAAAAGAAAAATAGATAAATTGAACTTCATCAAAATTTAAAACTTTTGTGGTTCAAAGGACATTATCATGAAATTGAAAAGACCACCTACAGAAAGGGAAAAAACATTTGTAAAGCATATATCTTATAAGAGTTTAATATCTGAAGTAAGTTTAAAACACATCCAACAAAGGGCTGATAACTAGAATCTATATAGAACTCAGGGAAATCAGCAAAAAAAAAAAAAAAAAAAAAAAATCAAACAACCCTGTTAAAAAATGGGCAAAAGACATGAACAGAAACTTTTCAAAAGAAGACAGACTAATGGCCAACAAACATATGGAAAAATGCTCAGCATCTCTAAATCATCAGCAAAATGCAAATCAAAACCACAATGAAATAGCAACTTAACTCCAGGGAGAATGGTTTTTATCAAAAAGTCCCCGAACAACAAATGTTGGCATGAATGCAGAGAGATGGGAACGCTCATACACTGCTGGCAGGACTACAAACTAGTACAACCTCTGTGGAAAGTAATATGGAGATACCTCAAAGAGCTACAAGTAGAACTATCATTTGATTCAGCAATCCCATTACTGGGCATCTACCCAAAGGAAAAAAAGACATTATGTTAAAAAGAAATCTGCACTCAAATGTTTATAGCAGCACAATTCACAATTGCAAAGATGTGGAAACAACCCAAGTGCCCATCAATAAATGAGAAGACTAATAAAATGTGGTATATGTATACCATGGAGTTCTACTCAGCCACAAAAAACAGTGGTGATCTAGCACCTCTTGTATTATCCTG